>JANHGN010018793.1:46155-66283 GCA_024605025.1 Megaceryle maxima | reverse complement strand
CCCCTCCCCTGCTGCCCACGCTGCTGGGGGTGCAGCCCAGGGTGCCAGTGGCTGCTGTGCTGCCAGCACACAGGGCCAGCTCAGCTCCAGCTGCTCCCCCCAGCACCCCCAAGTCCTTCTCCCCAGGGCTGCTCTTCATCACTTGATCCCCAGCCTGTGCTGATATCAGGGGTTGCCCTGATTCAGGTGTAGGAACTTTCACTTTAGTTATTGTGTTTAAGTGATCATAGACAATAAATATCTTTAAGTATATATAGGTGCTTAAGCTTTATGAAAGCAATGTGGTATGAAACAACTAAATACTTTGAGAAGCTCACAAATCTCTAAGTTCTGGTGCTGCCTTTTTTTTTTTCCTTCTTTTAAATTTCTAAGGCAAGAAACATCTGTGTTAGTGGCTTTATTTTCAGCGCTGCCAATTATGTGCTGTTCTAATTAGAGTCAATGAGAGGTGTGGGCTTTTATTTCCCCTGTAAAAACATTATCAAATTAAACAGGGCATTTTATCCCAGTCTTCTCACTTGATTCAGCACATCACAGGTGCAGGGTGGTGAAGATGTGAACACACTTTTCAAAGACCTGAGAAGGGGAAAAGCAGGATGAGCTGGTCTTGTGCATTAAGAGCAGTCTTACAGACATTTGATTACTTGGTTTCACAGCAGCACTAAAGTGGGACAAGAACATTGACCTCCCAGACTGTTCAGGCTCGGCTATGCTAAGCCTGTAACTACAAACAAAAGCCCTTAAAGGGATCAAGATAACCTCAGCCTACATTTGCATTATTATAATAATGCAACAACTTTGTAACTAAAGTGACCTTTTCAATTCAGAAGGACGTTTGAGGTCAATATATCATTATCACCTGTTCAACACCATTTCTCTTTCTCCTTCTAGCTACCATTACTGTTACTGGACTTGGCTGTCTCCACGCCACACCGAACTGGCTATTTTTTGTCTTTGTACTGAAAAACAAATTCAAAAGAATTTTGAGGTTTCATGTGTATCATGGATAAAAGGGCAGAAAGAGGATTTAAATCATCTGGGAAAGTCTGAGACTGGAAATGCTTGTTTGTAGAAAAGGGAAACTAATGGGCCTTACTGAGTAGAACTATGTTCACCTCTACTTTCTCACCCCTATTACCCATCAAATAGGATTGCAGTTACATATTTATCTAGGGAAGGATAATGAACAAACTGTGAGTATAAAACAAAGAGCTTGTTATAAGTTAAAGATTAGCCCATGTTGTAGCCCAGACATCTTCCTGCAAGCAATACAGTCAGCAGAGCATTAAACTATGTTTTACTGTTCAGGGTACATTCAAATACTGTAGAAATAAAATAACAATACACAACTTTTAACAAGACAGCAGAATAACTTAGTTTTCTTATTTGACTGGGAGATTAAATTTACCCACAACCACAGTTTGCCAGATATTCAGTAGGAAAGCAGATTCCTTCATAGAGTTGTTTGTCCTATCAAAACTTGATGGATGGAATTGTCTTTGGAAGGCAATCTTCACTCACGTAGCTGGGCAGGGGTTTATACACCAGATGCCTGGTTGGGAAACCACTGATTTACTTGGGAAAACAACAACAACAACAATTTATTGTTGATGTTATTATTATTAATTTGTTATTTTGAAACAATATTAAGTTACCAGTTGAGGAAGATCTGACTTGTGTTATACTCTGCAAAATGCCATAAATGTAAGTCACCAGTAGTACATGCTACTCTTGAGATTTGTTGTAGAGTATCAGTAAAAGAGAATACATGATAAAATATCATTCAAGATACAAGACAATTATAGTATCATTGATTCTTTATGGCTTTGGGGTGGTTTCTGATTCATTATTCAGGAAGAAAAAAAAAAAAAAGGATAAAACTGCTGGTTCCCATTGGAAATACAGCACAAAGTAATTTAATGAACCACCATAAAATATAAATAACTTTGGCTGACATTATGCAGATCAACTCAAAGAACATTTCCATTGGATAGTTTTTTAAAAAGGGAAATAGTTCAGAAGTTATAACAACATTAACTCTCTGTCCAGCTGTTTACATTATACTTTTGGCTTCTTTGAAATGATGCCAAAATAAAGTAAATTTGAATATTATCTTCAGAGAAGTTCTCTAGGGAATAATCATCAGAATGCTTTTCATTATAACACAATTATATCATCAGCTTCTAATGATCAGAATGCAGAACAGCTGATTATTTTCATAATGCAATTACTTCATAACATTCTAGGAAACTCAGCTGCATGCAAACAGTTCTCTCCAAATACCTCATTTGTCTGATTAATCATAGGATGGGAACTCCTTTCTGTTGCCCCCTTCTACATGTTCACCTGCTTTCAGGTGCTTCCAAGCTAACTTAGTCATTACAATAATGAACACTCAGGAGGAAGATGGGTTGTTTCTCAAAATAAACAGGCTGAGCCTAACGGGTAGATTTTCAAAGTGAAGCAAATGCAATTGTTCACAGACATTTGCCCTTGCTGTTTTTTATGTGTGCAAACCCCAAGGTATGCATATAAATCAGATATTTGTGCATGGGGTTTATCAGCTTACAAATGCAGATAGCTCACATGATGCTCCATTGTATATGCACCCAAAGACTTGATGTGTCTAGTGGGTATTTTTATATAAAGATATTGCCAAATAGCTGACTTCAACCCTCTGGTCCTCCCTGTCAATATGAATCTCCGAGTCTTTTGCTAATAACTGCTGTCTTTCATGTATACTTTAAAATAACTGTAATCCTAGTGGAACTAATCACATAAGAAAATATAAAAAGCTTCAGTATTTGATTGCTCAGCAAGATCATTTATACATAGATGATGAAATAAAAATAATTATCACTTCTAGGTACTTTCAGCTGGAGATCTGAAACGTTGTTTGTAAAAAATGTATTAGTCTCACATTTAGGCCATTCCTTTTGCAAAACTCACTGACTTGAAGAAGACACATGTGGTGTATTATACTATTTTCTATTGAGGCTTTTTTTTTTTTTTTAAGATGCTTTGCTACATTTCACAGATCTCAAATGAGAGGACATAGAATAGGACTACATCTCATCTCCAGACTCCAAATCCTTTTCCCAGATATATAACTACATTACATCTGGGATCAATAAGATTCTCAGAAGGAGAGAGCTTATGAAAGAAAACATTTCAGGCAAGTCTACAGAAGCCTAGACCTAATAAGCATGATATTTACTTTAAAGGGAATCTGCACATACAAGAAACATTTGTACGAAATTTCAAAAAGAAAATTATTGTAACAATTATAATGGTAATGACAATGCTATTAGAGATAAGACTCCTTTTGTAAATGCCCATGTCATTTTGGGTGAGCAATTTATTAATTTTAATTTCCTTAGACTGGAAGTATTCAGATTATCAGCCTTCCTCAAAAGAGTTTCCTCACAATTTGTAAGGAGGAGAAATTTGTAAAATAGCAGCTACTTAAATTTAAAATCTAATTACAGTTAGAGAATCCTCTCTGCTAATGTTTTATTTCATATTTGTCTAAGTTACATATTCCACACCTGGATTTCTCTACATCTACTACCACCTCTGCATTTTAATTTTGCTAGGTCAGTGAGGAACAGCAATTCTAGGCTAGATTTTGAAATAGAACCTTACACTGAATGCATTTTTACCATTTCCTATTTAAGAAAGCAAGCAAGCCAGTGATGAATATTCCTGCCTGTGTTTTATTCTGAGAAGTATGAACCTCACTTAGGGAAAATGATTTGTTTCAGAACAGCTTCCACCTCCTCCCTGAACGTTTCTGGAAAACAGTACTTGTCAATATCTAGTACAGATTTTCCCTGCATCCCACAAAATCTTCTTCAATATGTGACACATGATTCTGCCCAGTGAGGGACATTGGATCAGATGCATAAAAACAAATAAACAGCATGTTTTATCTGCTGCTTGGATTCCAATCCAATGCATTAAACTAGTTGAACTGGCTCTTTACACAGTTCACGTAGAGACTTGAAGAACTTCTGTAAAGGAGTAAGGAGTTTACCTAAACACCATGTAATTGAAGAAAAAAAAAAAAAAAAAGAAAGAAAAAAAGACAAAAGAGATGAAAAAATAACCACAAAAGACAAATAGATTTCAGAGGAAGCTTATGTCTGTGCTGTAGGAGGATACGTACAACCTTGTTGAGTAGCTTACAATGGGTTATTAGGATGCAGGAAAACTGCTAGGTAAAGCTGGGGTTGCTCATGACTTGATGGGTTTCAGGAATACATTAGGAGCCTTGTGCGTGGTAAACATGTCCTGTTGAATCAGTAGGACAGAAACATCTTCCTAAACATGGAGCCAGGCCACCCCTGACCAAGCAGTAGGCAAGATGCTGCCTTTTTCACTCCATGTACTGGCAAGAAGATTTGGTAAATCTAGAAATAAATTCTTCAGGATTCTCCTTCTTGGGATTCTCCTCCTCAACTGCTTTTATTCCTAGCAGCTCCTGGAGGCTGGTAGTTGAATGCCTTCCCATTTTCTTCATCATTTTAAATCAATCCACTTTCACTCTGTCATTTTTTACACTGTTTTTTAAACACATTGTCACCAAAAGATTGTCTGAACTTGTAACTCATTAGGTGCTGTATGTGCATGTTTTTCAGTAAAATTCAAAGTGTAGAAGGGAACCAGTACCCTGTGCAAATCTCTCTTTTCACTCGTCTGGACTTTTGCCACTGCTTTCAAAGGCAGCATGTTATCTCAAATTTAGAGAAAGCCCAGCAAAACCAGAAAAATAGGTCGTCATGTTCAAAACAGCTACAGTTTGATGCTTCTGGCCAGTTATTTTCATACACTGTGATTAATTTAAATTAATTTAATTTAGCTTGTTTTAATAATTGCATAACTTTTATCCGGATGCCCACGCCAGATGGCTCAACCAGACTGAAAACAGGAAGATGCTGTAATTGCGGCAGTGCAATAACATTTATTTACTACAAGTCTGACTGTCTCTGATGCTCATCAGAGCTCTGCAGTTTTGTGCTTTGCAGTATGTTGCTTCAGTACATTTCATTTTTATCCACACAATCATTTCTATCTCCAAAATTATTTCAGCAAATTTGTTCTGTTAATGTTGTTCTAAATCTTATGCTTCTTGTGAGAACCCTACCAGGTCTCCCTGTTCTGTGTTCTGCCTCCATGACACTGCCAATCATCAGCATTAATTACTTCAAGGTTAGAGTGGTGTCAAGCTCAGTTCCTTGTCTAATCATTGCCTGGATGACTTCTGTGGTTCAGGAATTCTCTCATAATTGTGGAAATATTCTACCTCTAAGTAATTTTAAAAAATCTTTCATTTTTAGAGCTGGAAAATCAGGAACTTCATGATTGAGTAGCATTTTCTTTGACTTGTTTGTGCTTATTTAATTTATATTTGCACACTGTAGGAAGCAAAAGATGGTTTTAACCTCAGATTTAACTTTAGTGATTTCCAATGTTCCTCATCTCAGACCTGGCAAACATGATTCTCATTTGCCCATGCGCACCCCAAAATTCATGCCAATAATCTCACATGACTTTTCAGAGACTGAGCAGTGTTATAAGAAAGATGAAAGTATTACTGAATTAAATTGCTTGAAAGGAAACATCTGAATTTTGGAGCAATTTTAGTGCAGCATTCAGGTTAGAGTCTCTTCATTACTATTTTTTTGCAATTACTATTTTACTACACTGCGGATCATCTGCCCTGGCAGTCTGCTAACCCACACTGTCCTGCATGACATTCTTGTCTCTAAATCAGAGAAACATGGATTTGATGGACAGACAACTTGCTGGATAAGGAATTGGCTGGATGGTCACACTCAAAAGAGCTGTGGTCAATGGCTCAATCTCCAAATGAATGACAGTGATGAATGGAATTCCTTGGGGGTCAGTGTTGGGACTGTCACTATTTAACATCATTTTTAGTGACATGGACAATGGGATCAAGTGCACCCTCAGCAAGTTTTTGGTTGACACCAAGCTGTGTGGTGCAGTCTACACACTGGATGGAAGGGATGCCATCAAGGGGCACCTGGCCAGGTTTAAGAGGTGGGTCTGTGCAAATCTCATGAAGTTCGACAAGGCCAAGTGCAAGGTTCTGCACCTGGGTTGATGCAACCCTTAGCAGAAATACAGGCTGGGAGATGAGTGGTTTGAGAGCAGCCTTGCAAAGAAGGACTTGGGTTTACTGGTTGACGAGAAGCTCAACATGATCTGGCAATGTGTGCACTCACAGCCCAGAAAGCCAACTATATCCTGGGCTTCATCAAAAGCAGTTTAGGTCAAGGGAGGGGATTCTGACCCTCTATTCTGCTCTGGTGAGACCCCACCTGGAGTATTGTGTGCGGCTCTGGGGCCTCCAACATAAGATGAACATGGGCCTGTTGGAGTAGTTCCAGAGGAGGTCACAAAAATGATCAAGGTGTTGGAACACCTCCCCTGTGAGGACAAGCTTAGAGTTGGGTGTGTTCAGCCTGGAGAAGAGAAGGTTCTGGGGAGACCTTATTGCATCTTTTCAGTGCTTAAAGGGGGCCTACAGGAAAGATGAGGAGGGATACATTATCAGGGCCTGTAGCAATAGGCTGAGAGATAATGGTTTCAAACCGAGAGAGGGTAGGTTTAAGTTATATCAGAAATTAGGAAGAAGCTCTTCACTGTGAGGGTGGTGAGACAGTGGCACATGTTGCCCAGAGAAGCTGAGGATGCCCCATTCCTGGAAGTGTTTAAGGCCAGGTTGCATTAGGCTTCAAGCAACCTGGACTAGTGTACCTGTCCGTGCCAGGGAGGTTGGAACTAGATGATCTTTAAGGTCCCTTCCAACCCAACCAACTCTGGTTCTATGATTCCTGCCCTCAGAATGCTCACAAGCAAAACTCCTGACATCTTCAGCTGGAACAGGATCTGAAGCCCAGGACCCTGAACAAAATGCTGACTATCAAGCCACATGCAAAAATTATAGATTTTCTAGAAAAATCAAATGCTGCTGGTTTGTTATAGTAATGAAGAAAGAGATAGTTATTAATACACATCTTTGGGTATGTTTATGAAACATTTTTGTTTAAATAAAATAAATATATCAATATGAACTTATTTAGGACATTTAATGTTGTCCTGCCCATCCATGTTGTGCTACCAGAGATCCAAGGACTTTTGTCAAACATACATCACCAGGTCATGTAGATCTATTTTTTTTATGTGACAATTTCTTACTGAAATAAGAGATAATTATTATGACAATTTTTAAGTAATAGGGACAGTTTTTATTGCTGAAGTGAATGAGGTACTTTCTTTAGGACAACAAAGATCAATTGATTTGAGGAGAGAATTCATTAACATGGACCAAAGCCTATTTTTACTGAAGTCAGATCAGTGGGAGGTTTGCTAGGCATGATCAAGGGACCACATTCGAATTACAATTAATCAGTTATCTGGTGTATTTGGCTGCTCTTTTTCTGTTCACAAACAATTTACAAGTCACACTGATTTTCTTGTATACTTATTTCTTGTTTGTAATTGTTCAATGACTAATTTAAGCAAACACATTTCAGCCCATGATCTGTTCATGCACTATTTATTTAGATTTCAGTGGGGTTTTTTCTGTTTCTGAATGAGACATGCTCCTCTTCTTTGAATAGATGTCTGAAAATTTCAAAGTGGGGATGATTCAAAAAGAAATTATCATAATTCATTTGGAACACTCAACTTTTTTGTTGAAATTTGCGGGTTCATTTTCCTTCCTTATTATTTATTAAAGATCACTGGAAAAAGAGAGATAAGCAAAAATAAAGACAATAGCCAAACATACTGATGTGTCCTTTTTTTTTCCTGTCTGAGAAACCAATGACTGCAAAATACTAGGTAAAGTAAATAAGAGAGAAATGGTCGTTTTGTAACAAAAAGATAATTAAAAAAAATCAGTGATATCTCAGAGGATAATGAATAATGAATGACAAATAATATAACCTTGTTCACATGAGACTATAGGCACATTAACAGCTGTTTGTTGGGCAAATATCTGATGATACAAATTTAGGAATAAAAAAGGATAGATGCTTGGCTGAATTGAACATCCATTCTGAGTCTAAATAATTTCTGAATGCTGATTTTACAGCACTTAGGCAGCTCCAGACTTGCTTTCTTGGGAGCGGCTAAATTTGGGTATGATCCAATGCCCATTGAATGTCAATGGAAAAATTCCCCTTGATATGAATGGGCTTTGGGTCAAGAGAGGAAATAATGAAATGTAAATTGAAAAGAATCTGTAGCATGGGAAGCAACTGTTAGGGCAAGTAAAGGCAGTCCATAGATGGGGTCTTGTTCATAGATGCATAAGCCCCTATTTTCTTATCACAGCTCTGAATAGGTGTCAGTGCTGAGGGTCCAGCATCCTGTGAACACTTTGCAGGGTATGAAGCAGAGACCTTTATGTTTTACATTTTAACAAGACTAGATGCTCTAACCGCCTCCAGTCTGCAATATGTAGCATGTCATTTAATATATCACCTTCATTCTTGGCATTCACACAATTTTTATTTAAGTCATTCAGGAAAATTTACAAATTAACTTTCTCAACATGTTCAATCTGATACCCCATATAATTTGTCTTTATGGGTTTTCAGGCTGATTAATTAGCTTCTGTAAGTGCTCTGTGTATCTCAGACTTCTGTCTGACTGAATTTTTCATGTTACCTCTTTGTTGCCTGAGAGTGCACCTGCTTCTAATTATATGCAGATGATATACAATTATTTCTTTAGAGGGATTCAAATGACAATATTTCCCTGACTTCTAGTGCTGCTTTTCTGACATAAAGCTCTGGTTTAGTACAGGTATTAACAAAGCTGAAATCAATTAATCATATACCTTGAAATACCTTGGCCTAGGCATTGTGAATGAAAAAGATTGAGAGCTGAGGCCTCTTAATTATGAGTTGGGCAAGTATCAGGGGAAGATTGCATGAATATTTTAATTTTAAGTGATTTTAAGTCACTATGGCATTTTATTTTCAGTAAGTCCCATTCTCACAGACAAATATACCAGCAGAATTTTGAAAATCAACTTAGAAATTAGGAACAGCCTCATTACGAATCTCATTCTATGATTTACAGTCATCTAAAAGTGATTTTAAGCATATATAATGTTGTCTTTGAGCATCACTGAGTCTTTGAATACAGAATCATTACAATCAAATGTTGACTAATGAACCATAGAAAATATTCAGCTACAGATACAAATAACGTTTTCCAAAGAAATCGTAACATGGATAATTCAAGAAACAGGTATAGGTAGAATTTAGAAAATAATTCTGTTTTGTTTTGTTGATTTTTTTTTTTCCTTATTTATTTCTTATTATCATTTTAGTAGATATCCAAGTATTTCCTGTGTGTTGGTGGCATGTATAGAACCTGGGCATGTCAAAATGCCTGTATGCAGAGAAGCATTTACTCATTGTATACTGTATTACCACTGCTACTTTCAAAGTAGAAATGCATCAATCCTAAAAATACCTCCTAATTTCTACTCCTGCCAGGTGTCTTCATCTACCTGCTGCCAGATCTGCAGGCACGTTGCCAGGAAGCTATGTCATGCCAGGAAATACTGCATTTCCACCAGCCGGCTCAATCACCACAAGCAGAGATAAACGGATGCTCCAAATCAATTTTTGATTTACATAAATTATTTTGGAGTGACATGATCAAAAGTGGCAGTTCAGCCAAAACAGTGGATAAGTTTTTGTTTTTTAATAGCTCTGCAGTATCCTTAGTAACAATTAAAAAAAAAAAATGTGGTTAGGAGCATATGTATGCAAAAGACATCCAGACCTGGTATAGAACAACAAATTTATGGATTAAAAAATACCTGCTGCACTAGTTTTGGCATCATTTATTTATAGCTTATTGATTAGCTAACACAGAAAGATGATTGTCTTTCCTGGCTGCCTTAGACATGAGACAGGGATTTCTCTGCTACATTCAAATAAAAAATGAATATTTATTGACAAGGTTTTGTAGCTCACACAGACACTACAGGATTTATCCAAAAATTCTGTCTTCAGCTGGAAGGGGGTTGATGACATCAGGTACAACAGCCATGGCTTAGTGGAGCACTGATAGCTAATTTTGTACTGTGTGTTACACTGATACTTATGATTTATTCTATTTAGCTTGGAAAGACATGCAGAGACCTGTGCTTTAAGGGGGTCTGGCTTAAATGAAGAGGGAAACAGCTGTTTCATTATACAGTGGCTTCCATTCTTTCATGCCCATTGGTAAAAATGCCTGCACACCTCTGGGCTGAGTGATTACTAAATTATACTTTCCACATATACCCTTCCATTTCAGTTTTGTCCATCTTGTCCACTTTTCACAGAATGTAACTCAGACTTCAGAGCTACTTATTATCATTTTCAGTGGAATACAATTGACCTTGTCTTTGCAGAAAACTTCTTTTGACCCATCCAATTTAAAGCAAAAAAAAACCCCACATGTCCAATCAGAGAAACAGAGGGAGAAATACAATGGAATTGATGAAATGGATATAAGAATACTTAGGCTGCATTTGAATTTGGTCGTGGTGTGGTTTGCATCTAATAAAATTGCTCTCAGTGGATTTTTTAAGCTGACCTCTTCAAAATAAATCACAGCACGATTCACTGTACGCCACAAAACCAGTTTTCATAATCACGGTGTATGAGATAAAGTAAAATTGCAGTGAGGCATGCAAATACAGGACAATCATGAACTATGCTCCCACTAAGAATGAGCAGGGAAATTCAATTAATATTCTACTTTTTAAGAAGAATCAGTGAGGATGTGTTGTATTTGTTCAGAATAGGAAATGCATTCAATATTTCAGCATTCAGGTCCTAGCACTGCTACCATCCCTCTAGATGTAATTGAGCTAATGAAAAGACCATGGCTCCTCTCCACTTGTGGCTTTCTGTGACAGTCTGTAGCCATTGTGGCATTGCCAAGTAATGTGATACTATAAGAAGGGACCTATAGGGTGAAAAATAAGGTGCTCAGCACTCAGTGTCCACACGGTATACGTTTTAGGTGTTTTCATGCTGGAGTAACACTAGCCCTCTGAACATAGAATCATAGAATGGTTTGGATTGGAAGGCACCTTTAAAGGTCATTTAGTCCAACACCCCCGCAGTGAGCAGGGACATCCTTAACTAGATCAGGCAACTCAGAACCCCATCCAACCTGACCTTAAATATTTCCAGAGATGGGGCTTCTACCACCTCTTTGGGGAACCTGTTCCAATGTCTCATCATGCTCACTGTAAAAAATTTCTTCCTTCTCACTAATCTAAATCTACCCTCATTTACTTTAAAACCATCAACCTTTGTCCTGTCAAAACAAGTCCTGCTAAAAAATCTGTCACCATATGTCTTAAAGGCCTCTTCTAAGTACTGAAAGGACAAAATAAGGTCCTCCCTTCTCCAGGCTGAACAACCCCAACTCTCTCAGCCTGTCCTCACAGCAGAGGTGTTCCATCCCTCAGATCATTTTTTGTAGCCTTCTCAGTACCCACTCCAACAGGTCCATGTCTTTCCTGTTCTGAGGACTGCAGGTCCTCTGACACAGTACTCCAGGTGGGGTCTCACTAAAGTGGAGCAGAGGGGTAGAATCCACATCTGCTACCTGCTGGCTATGGTGGTTTTGATGCAGCCCAGGATATATTTGTCCTTCTGGGCTACGAGTGCACATAATGTGCAGCAGACTGCTCCAAAACCAGTCCATGATGTGAACTAACATGTACTAAGTGGACATAGTTCAACTCCAAATGAAGTGATTATCAAAATTAAACATGCAGCTTCTGTGGGTCTGGCTTGAGAAGATAAGCAGATACTGTCCACTTGGCAATACTTAAACGATGCACAAAGTGCACTTTTAGGTTCTTTAAACTCTGAGTAAATTCTATACTGGTGATCTGAGAAGACATGAGTTTTAATGCTGAGCTTTATACTGTAAGATGATTTGCAATAAAACCACTTCAGAGAAGAAACAGCTTTAAAATCCTTCTTAACTTAAGCTCTTCTTCCTTCTCCACAGACTTAAGGCAGTTTTATTTACTCTTTAGATAGGGATCCACTTCTAGGATGGTGTTGGATGGTTGCCTCAGACTGTTGAAACTATATTTGCTTTCTGTGTATGGCATGTTATGAGGCTTAAGAAAACTTTTAAAGGAAGCAAAAGCAACTGCAGTTGCTGGTATTTTCAACTGTATGGTCCTAATTTCCTCAGATTCAGGGATCAAAAGACAGAGGGAGAAACTGCTGAAATAGCAGACTCATTTATAAATCTTGTAACAGTAAATATGAGATAGAAAGCAGACCCCTACCAGCTAATGGTTTGGGTGCAGGCAAGGCAAACACAAAGAATTTGAATACATTTTTTTCCTAGTGAAATATAAAAGGAACAGAGAAGACACAAACCCTTCTCTTCCTCACCACATGCACTCCTTAGGCAGCTATCACTCCTCACTTTGATGATGGGAAGGGCTGAATCCTGTTTCTTGCAAGGGGTGGGACATCATCATCTCCTTACTGGGTAGCATGAATTGATTGCAACTGGGGCTGCTGGCTTATGCCATTTTTCTTCACATTAAAATCAGACTTTTTTCCACTGAGATGCTGTAGGAAATACGCAAATGGGCCTGTGGGAGTACAGTCAAACTCCAGAAAAAGAAAGGAAAACAACATCATGGTTATTTATAGGGAAGATCCTGATGAGTCTGGAGTCATGAGTTGGATTGAATCACTTTCTTGTAATTTTTGAATTTTGCTTCAGTTCCTACTGCCTTGTGTCCAGTTATCTACATCTGTGACAGATGGTAAAGATGTTTGGTTTGTCCTTGTACAATTTACTTTAACACATGTGCATTTTACACTCTGTTTAAACACTGAAAGGGTTGGCAGTGGAGAAAAGGTCTGCTATTCTTTTCCTGATGGCAGCAGAACTTGTCCAGGCTGGAGAAATAGGATGGACCTGTGACAGAGAGAGACTAAACTGCAGTTTATAGGCAGAACGAAAGACCTCTAGGATGTATGAAGATCTTTTTGGAAGGGACACAAAGTTAACCTTTGCAGGTGATGGGAGAAGGAAAACTCTCAAGAGGACAGTTGTTCAAAGCAGGTAAAAATGCAAAGCTGAAAATTGGTACTGGGGAAAGTGGCTTTGCCTGCAAACACGTAAGGAGAAAGCAATTTTACAGTCTTCAGTCTCATCTGCCTCACACAGAAAATTTGACATTTCTATGTCTATAGGGTTCTCTTGTTCTAGTTTACTGGTTTTGTGTTACAATAAATATAATGGTGGCACTAATAAAGCTTTAGGGTCTCTCGTAAATGAGCTTGATGCAAGTGTGCCCATATATTTGTACAAGCAAAAGATAAGAGTTTCAGCTCAGACTGTAGTTTGTACATAGCCCTCACAACCCACTTGGAAAGAAAGACATAATCATGTTGAGGTGGAACTTCCTTTGTTTCAGCTTGTGACTATTACCTCTTGTAATACACAGGGCACCATTGAAAAGACATTGGCCCCTTCTACTTAAACCCTACCCTTCAGGTATTTGTAAACATTAATAAGATCCCCATTAATAAGTCACCCCTGCAAAGGTGTCTAATTTGGCCATCCCCATATTCTATCCATTGTATTCTCTTATTGACCTCCTCTTGCTCTGGAAGACACATCATTACCTGATACCTTGAAAACTATAACGATGCCAAGGCTGCTCCAGAAACGACAGCTGGGAAAAAATGGACTTTTGCTTTAAGGTAAGTTTTTAGAACAAAATAATTCTTCACAGGGAAAAGGAAAATCATGCGGAATATAAAGAAGCCACCATAACTTCCAACAATTTGATACTGCAATCTGCAGTACTACATACTCATAGAAACCCTTAAACATCTTAAATTATTGGCTTTATGCTTATTCTTGTCAAAGTGGTTGCATGCAACTCAGCTTTCATTGAAAAAGGAATTTCTTTCATCATGGGCTTTTTAACAATTTGATTTTGGAAATCTTTAAATACAATCAGCACAGAATCCATTTTTACCAAAGCTTTCTTATCCCTAATTCTTCTTTGTGTTCTTCTTTGTTGTGATGGTTATGTATCTCAAAAGAACAGCATGGTGAATATTCATCTACCACTAGCTGTGATTGTGTTTTAGGAAGGAATAGTTGGCATGAAGAACTTCATTCAGTGTAGAAAATAAATAAATTCCCACATGCATTTCAGTGCCTGCCAGAAATCATCTTTGTATTTACAAAAGAATGACCTGAATTACCTTTTTACATGTATAGATAAACCAAGACTCTGTAGGTAATCAAAAGACCATTGCACAATTTTAGATGATCATCTCTGAGGTAGAATAGCAAGAAGTTCAGAATTGTGTTTAGTGGAAAATTCACGTTTCAAACTACATTTTCCATCCTGATACAGAACAGAAGTTTGCCAATGTATTTTCAGTTACACACATAAGCCAAACCTTTGCGTTCCCTAGAACAGACTGACAGTCTGGTGTCTAGAGCCCTACTCTAAGGTATGGGATGATTGGATTCAAAGTTCTCATCTGCTTGGATGGGATAGAAAGAAGTGATCCTGAAGACATCACCTTAGAGCCTTCTGAATTATTCTGTTATTATCCTATATTGGGCAGAATACTAAGAAACACTGCATTTGAGTGGGGTAATATTTTTCATTAAAGTAAACGTACTCCTTGGGAAAGCCTTCATTTGGACAAATGATTTCCAGTCTGGTGTAAACCTGTATGTGAAGCTGTCCCTTTTCTCTTCCCCTTTGTGCACACTCCCTACTCTCTTCTAACCCTGTGTATCATGTGGGCTTCTGCTGGCACATCCTTCTGTGGACAGAGTCAGCAGTGGGGAGACCACTCACACACTCCCCAGCAAGGCTCACTAACAACTACAGCTTCTGTACCTTCACAGGATGTGCCTTGAAGCTTGAGAAACCCCCATTAAACTTTCCAATATCTATCACATAACTATTATTATCTGGAGATTTCCCACCCAGTTCCATTTTGATGCAGTTTGATATCATGTAATGCAAAATGCATCTTTTAAATTTTGTTTTCAATATTTTATTATGGCATATGGACTCCCATGATCAAGCCATACTCTGGAACTGATGAGATTGCAGGTGTTTGTGTCATGCATCACCTAAATTTTATAGAGTGCCTTCACCTCTTGATTTTCAATTGCAACAACCCACCAAAGATGTGCTGTTTCACAGCTTGGGGCTCTAAGTCACAGGAGTTAAAGTGCATATTGGAAGAGTAAATTGTTTTTTTTAAATTTAAATTGAAGGAAAACCATAGTTGGGGTAGAGAAGAAATAATAAATCTGCTTTCTGGAACAAATAGCAGCTGTCTTGGTTTCCGGCAATAAAATTAGGAAGAAAGGCCTAAATACATGAACATTTAAACAAACAAGTTGAAGATCTTAAAGAAATGACAGTGGGAGCTCTGAAAACTGTTGCCAACTTTCCAAGAAAGCCTCTTTTGTTTGTTTTTGTTGTTTTTCTAAAGGAGGGAGGTAGAAGAAGAGAAAGCATTTTAAATATGGGCTTCCTAACTGCATGGGTTGAGGTAGGAGACTATGCTTTCATACTGGTTGCATGCAGAGAAATAGTTATTTTAGAATTTTAAAGAGGAAGGTGATAAAAAATAAACAGGACAGAAAAACAGAGAGTAATAATAACATAACAGCAGAACCTCTGAAATGTGAAGTTTTGGGGAAGAATAAACAACCAAAACCATGTCACTGGTAGTTTTTTCTCCACCTTAAGAAAAGTTCAGGAAAAGGATGTTGCCCAATCTCTTATTCATGCCTTCTCTACTCCTTGGTGTGCAGAGACTCAGCTATATCCACATTTCTGCATGGTATCTGCATTTCACTTCTGGGCAACATGAGTACTGGTTCCTGGAGTCTGTGCTTTATAACCTGCAGCATTATCTCCTTCCTCCATACCCTTGTGGTAGCCAAAACCCCACATGAACCTTCTGTCTTGAATGTAGATCTGCCTTCCCAAGTTAAATGACAATGGAAGGAAAGTATACCTATATTGCAGGTTCTTTTTTGCCTCTTTTTGTTTCATTTACGACCCTTTTGCAAGTCTAATCCAACAGAAGTTCAACAAGAGACATCTCTGTTAGAGATGGGGCCTGCCACAAAACTGAAAACACTCCATAAATATGTTACTTATTTTTCATATCTAATATATTATCTTAAAATCTCTGGGTTTTATTTGGAAGTGGAGCACAACCAACCAGATTCCATAGTAATATTTCATTAACTTTGGTGGAGTGACACGACTCCTCTGGTGTGCTATGTTATTTAATACTTAGCCACAGACTCCACCAACAAACGCCAGCATTCTTTCTAGAAGAACCACTATTCATGTTAACAATTCACTGCCATTTAATTATTAATTGTGCTTTAATTTGCTGTCATAAATTCATTTGCCCTTTTATCTACAGCAATGATTCTTCAGAATTGTTATGACTGCCTTCAAGCATGAGTAATGAGTTTGACTTCAATGCAATGATGTTAGAACAGTGTTGCTGTTACAGCTGAGGTGACGGAAGGAAATTGAGTTGTGGAGGTAGTGGGGAGGTGGAGAAGTTGCAGCCCTCCACCATTTCAGAGTGTGTTTATTTTATTCCAGAGAAGAGTTAAGTATAGACCAGCCAGCCAGAATAGTGACTGCAGTCTACACAACCACTTCCTTGTGTAAATGAAAATTAATAGAAAATAAAGGGGTAAAAAAATAACAAAGGAGATAAAAGGTTAAGCTCTTTTGTTAAGAGGTTAACTCTCAGGTCAAGCTATACATCTGAGATGGCTTAATGTGATGTGATACCAATACACTGGAGAAATCTGTCAGGTAACATTTTATAAAAGCTGCATATTTTCTGAGCGTATGGCCACAGCTCACTGGAGGTAATAAGAAGACCTCTTCAGGGAGTAGTCCTGGAAGAAACTTGCTGTGCTTGAAGTCCAGTACCCCAGCACAGGCGGTCTGGCAACAGATTTGTAAGCCCACCAAAGTCCCACATCCCCTCCTGTCACTCCTGCACATCACAAGACACAAACTCCTCCATGAAACACTATATACCAAACACAGATGCTTACACAAAATGCCAAAAGCCACAAAACTATATGGAGGCACATAAAAATAAATCTTCTTAGCTCTAACGTATAGCTATATATCTATAAAATCTCTAAAGGAGTATATAATTCTCTGATTTCTCTAATACGTTTTCCACTGGAAAGTGCATGCAATGAACAAAATAATGTGTCCCAGGCCAGTAGCAGGACCAGCTGCTGACTTTTGTATAAGCAAGTTGGCAGCAGATTTGATCCAGGTCAGTAGTTAAAGCAAGAACATCCAGTTGAATTACATAACTTGGCAAACTCCTTCCCTTTCCAATCTCTTGCATATTCAATGTACCTTACTCCTAGCAACTCAAAAGGACAGGCTTTGGGGAAAGATTTAGCTTTAACTTTGGATTTTCTACATCCTGTTCTGAAATAACCTCACCTCATATCACCACTTCCTACACTCTCACTTGAAAGAAGCTCCTTTTGTACACTGCAGACGTTCTGCTTTCATGGATCCAACCAAGATGTGGGTCAGAGGATACCTGGCTCCATTTGCAGGATGGCAACTTCCCGTCATCCTTGCTGCTACAGACATTGCTCTCCATCTCCAGGGAAACAGGCAGGGTGAGATGCTTTCATTCCCCATCCGCTTTCCAGCGAGGCTGCCCAGAAAGGATGGGGGTCCTCTCTCTAAGGCAATGAACTGGGATTTTCACATTCTTTCACTGCTGTGGCTCCTGAGCTGTTGTGTGACCTTGGGGTGAGTCATTTCCCCCTCTAACTTTTTGGCATTTCTAATTTTTAACTCACTCAAGAGATATTGCTTTTTTTCTTTTCTTTTTTTTTCCTTTTCTTTTTCCTTTCTTTTTTCCTTTCCTTTCCTCTTTTCTTTTCTTTTCTTTTCTTTTCTTTTCTTTTCTTTTCTTTTTCTTTCCTTTTCTTTTTCCTTTCCTTTTTCCTTTCCTTTCCTTTCCTTTTTTCTTTCCTTTTCTTTTCTTTTCTTTTCTTTTCTTTTTCCTTTCCTTTTCTTTTTCCTTTCCTTTTTCCTTTCCTTTCCTTTTTCCTTTCCTTTCCTTTTTGTTTTTGTTTTTCCAGCACAATATTCATATCACGAGAGATATCAAAGGGAGATGCACTGGAGGAAATGAAGTTTGAGGGACCCTACAGACTTTGCCTTTGAACTGAAGTGATAATCTGGTTATAACAATCTGGATTCAGCCTTTGTTTTAAAGAAAAAATATAAGGGAAAAAAAATTTATGTGACCTAACTCTTATTCTGACTTTGGATATATTTCTCTTCCTAAGCAAATAGAATGAATTTTCACCTTGCATCAATGGAGAGTAAGGTATGTAGAGGGTGTGAAGATAAAGCTAAAAAGATTTTGTCAAAAGTCACATTTTGCAGAGAATAGGATGCAAAGAAGGATGTAATACGATTTTTTACAAATTGCATAGAGATTTTTTGAACATTGCTTCATTAAGCTGCTAGCAGTGTACCAGTAGAAAGTCCTGTCTCCAAGACGCTTTACTATCTTTAATTATACTTAGTGTGTAATTGTAAAATTATGATATATGATGATCTTCTGTCTACATAAACAGATAGCATCTTTCTAATCTCAAAATAGGTGCTCATTGTTTTAAATTCCTATGGGGAAATGGCATTTCCTTACCCTGGCATGCTATATTATATGATGTAACAATCCAGCTCATACAGATTATTACAAGTTATTTAATTTTTCTCATCTACTGAAATTAGCCTGAGATGTGATAAAGAAATGACACCTTTATATCTACTCAGAACTGTAGAGGAATTCCTTCAGAAGCCATAGAGTGAGAAGACAAGAGGTCTCTCTTCCTGCTATTGAAATAAGAAGAAATTTGAAAATTTTGATTTTTTTTTAATATGGAACATTATATAAATTCTATTTTACAAAAAGAGAGGAAAAAAATGCAGAAGAGTTTTACACAGTGTTGTAACTGTGCTCAATAAATTCACCTAACAGACTATAGGTCTTGGTGCAACTGCAATTGTCCCTTTGCCTAAGTCACTATAATGAAGCATCTTCATCATGATCATGGTGAGCCACAGAATACACAGTCTAGAGGGGGAGGCTGGCAAACAGATATAATGAAAGCATGAGATATGTGACCTCAGTTCTCATGAAGCATTACAATAACTGAAAGAAGCAGATTTTTAGACTGATTCAAAAGAAAGACATTAAGGTTTTGTGGTACCCTGAAAGTAAACAATTTGATTCAGAGAAGCTGATGTAAAGACTTCACAATTTGAAGAAGAAGTAGCTTTGCAGGTTTGAGAGAGCATGACAGAAAAAAAAATGTTTGCTTTCTATTTATTTACTAATACAGAACTTTATTTATACACACACACACGCCCCATGAAATGGAAAAACATAAGCCTTCACATATTGCTGGAACTGTCACAAAAATAGTGGAACTCAGGACACTTAGATTCTTACGGTTAGGGGTCTCCTGGTTAGATGCTAAGGTGTCTAGTGAGTTGAGTTTTTTCCCACAAGATGGATCAGATCAAAAGACAACAGGATTTCTCTGTCTAACCACATACCACAGCATTTTGCTCAGGAGTGTTACCCATACATGAGTTTCAGATTCATTTTCATGAATCTGTATGAAGTTAACAGGGGCTTTGAGCAATGTAATATTGTGGAAGGTGACCCTGGCCTTTGCAGGGGGGTTGGCACTAGATGATCCTTAAGGTCCCTTCCAACCCAAACTATTCTGTAATTCTATTACTCTTTCAAAACCAGGTGAGGTAAACCAACTGATTCAAAATGTTTCAGAAAGAGGGGAAGCTTGACCTAATTTTTTTTTTTTTTTTTTTTAATTATGGAGTTTGAAGCAGCAGAAAAAATGATGTTGCATGACTACTTGCTGATAAGAATGCAGAAAATTGAATAAAATGGAATTCATGTCTTGATTTTGGTGCAATTTTGAGTGC
>JANHGN010018793.1:32935-46055 GCA_024605025.1 Megaceryle maxima | reverse complement strand
CTTTTAAATTAAATCCTACAATGAATAATTTATATTTTCAAACAAGGATTAGAAGTCCCTTTCAATTGCAGTGTTTCCCAAAGCTCTACGACTGCTTCTTGCAAAGTAAAAATGAAAAGAAAGTAATAAAGTCCAATGTCCATCATGGGCATCCTCAAAAAGCTTTGCTGGTGTCCTGAGGGAATGAATAAATATAAATTCCAGATGAATTCAAAGAAAAAATGAGACTTTATTCTGATACAGGATTTCTCTTTCTTGCAACAAACTGTAGTGAAAAACTTCTCAATTTCTTTATAAATCTCTGTGCGTTGGGGGTGAGAGAGGGATATTTTTAATTTCATCTTTAAACGAGAGGGTTGGAGTTTTGGCTCCCAAGACATCTTAGGCAGCTTCTGCCTCCAGCCCACCCACCCACCTGCCTGGCATCCTGCCATGCACTTAAATAGACAGCACGCACCATGTTCACACCTCAAAGTGTCGAGAGGCTTGTCTTGGCAATAGCAGAGCAAGGAATTTATGCCTGAATGCTGCTGAATGATAGGAAGACAGAAAAACCCCACGGAAGCATAAATAAAGAAGCCGCGAGGAATCCCCTTCTGATGCTAATCTATTGTTACAGTCCCAAGAGGAAAGCAAGAGAAAGTCAAACAGACCAAATCTCCTTTTTCTGGCTTGTTGTATCACCTTTAAAAACCTTAATTCTCTATGCAGAAGGTGGAGAAGATCCTCAGATGAAGGGTATGCAGAGAATTAATTAGTGCTCAAAAGGTACTTGCAAGAGTGCCAAATATTTGGAGTAATGAAAAAATAAATGCAATATTGCTGATATTTTGGGAGGGATACTGAATTCATCAGGTGAAATTGTAAACATCTGTTGGGGTAGCTCTTCTGATTCAGTTCTCTCCCCTTTGTACCTACTCAATGTTGCATTGCATGTGTGGGAATCTATTTTCACATGTCCCCACTAATTAGAACTGCATCAATTTTGGGGCACCCATTGCCTTTACTGGGTTGTAAATACAGGCAGACTTCATTGGTTGCAACCAAATTTGTTGCTATTGATTATCTTTGAACTCAATGATCTTGAAGATCTTTTCCAGCCCAGATGATTGTATGATTTGGAAACTGTCAGTCTTGTCAGTGTTTCATGGCATTCAGTAAAAAGTGATTTTTCCTAAGTTTTTTTATGGATTTAATGATTCGGTCAAGGAAACATAGAAGTGATGTTATTATAAATCAGAAAGAAGAATACAGAGTCCGAACTCCTGATTTAAACTCAGAAAAGTATTTTTCTGAAGTATTTCTAGTGAAATGGCACATTTTCTATTTTATTTAAAGGAGAGAGAGCATATTTTCATCACCAGTAGTAAAACTTTTCAAATGAAAAAGCAGCCATGAATGCACATCATTCTGTCCCCAAAATTCCCTTCATTTAATGCAAGCTTTACATAACTTAACTTTCCTGTATCACTGATATCAGACTTTATTCTTTAGTAATTACTGGAAGTGCACACAGTTATTAGGCATTAGTGCTTTTTTGTCTCTCTGAAAGACTGATATTTCCATGTTGAGGATAAGCAGTATTCTTTGCCTTTGATTCATTCAAACTCAAAGCATTTTGCTCTCAGACCAACCGCAATAATTTAGACAAAGTGCTTTTTCTCACCAAAGTCTTGGAGCCACTTGTGATGACAGCCTCAGAAATGCGTGCTGTCTCGATCACTTGCAATGGCAGTGGCTCACATTAGCATCCTGTGGTCAGTCACATTTGTTTGCCTTATCCTCTCCTCAATTTAGCCTTACATCATCTCCTCATGGAAGCCTACAGGCGAGCTTGGCTACAAGTCATCCACCAGCAGCCAAAAGCTGTTCATCTCCATCAAAACCTCCACCCTATTTTAACCTTTGTGTGTTTACAGAGGCAGAGAATGGCAAGCAACGAATCACATCATGAAAAATGGCCTTTTGTGTAGATGTGCAGATGAATGTGAGTTTACACTGATTTATTTGAGGCTTGTTTTAACACCATGCCAAGCTTCCTTCAGGTGCAATATGTAATTTTTGTCACTTTTCTTCAGGCCAGATTTTGCTGCCCTCATTCCCATCACTACATATGTTTTGTTGTTGGTTTTAGGGGATTGATTTCCAGACTAAAGCATTACTCGCTGTGCGGAATAGGGGCTGAATGACACCTGCACGTGCTCACTCACTTAAACCCCACATTGTTCCATCAGTAGATGGAGAGCCTCAGGGGCAGTACTGTAAGCCTCAGTGCTGTCTCTGCCAGCTGCAGATTTTCCAGCCTTAAACAGATTTGCAGCAATCAGCAGTTCTCAGTTTCCAGAGGGACGCAGCTACATGTTCCTGGATTGTTGTTAGTTTTCATATCTGAAAGCTCTTCCCACAAAAAAAAAAAAAAAAAAAAAAAAAAAAAAAGAAAAGAAAAAGAAAAAAAGAAGCGCCAGGTCACAACCTCACACACTTCAAGAGCTGCCTCTTTTCTCAGGCTCCCCTGAGCCTGCCCAGTGTCCATCAGCCTGTTATCACAGCTGCCCAGCATGATGAGCCCTCTCTGAAAAGTAAGACCAAACCAGATGAAATAAAGCATATGGAAAAAAAAATAGAATGGACTGATTCTCCCTTCCAAAAAGGGATGTTCCAGAATTTTAATGCAAAAGAGGTTTTGATAATCCAACAGCTTTAACCACACTTGGTTTCTATTATTTTATATTTCCTTGTGGATATAACATCTTTGTTGAAAAATTATTATTTAAAAAAACCCCTCTTCTGAGAAAAAAATTGCCCTTTAAAATTATTGACTTTTGCAATGTGACCTATATTTTTAGTGCAAATATGAGGCTAATTTATTACAGGAAAATACATGGCACTGCAAGCACATAAGGGTATGAGAAAAAAATAATAGCATGCATTTATTCCATACAAGAAACTGGAAACCATTTCAATTTTCAAGAAAATAATTTCCTTGTGGTTTTACCTGTTACACTTAGATATATCATATATGCTGTAACATATAAGTTCTGGCACATTTTTGGAATTCCAAAGCCTAATCAGAAGCATGAATGGCCAGGTTATGTAATGCAGGAATGGGAGCAACTGAGGTCAGTTGCTTGTATGATATTAAGAATATCTAAATGATATTAAGAATATCTAAATAAAAACACTTCTGAATTGTTAATTTTTAATAGTCATGAGGTATACGTGGTGAGAGAACAAGTGTGCTCAAGAGGAAATAATAAGCCCCCTAAAGCATCTGACAGAATATAAAAGGCAAAAGAAAATACTCCCTCTTACAGGTATTAAAAGTTAGAAGCATTAACTGGAGCTTGATGTGACTTGCAGATAAAATCTGTGAGACTTAAATATGCACAGATATACACAGGAGAAAAAAAATCATAGATACACCATAGGAATGTCATTGAAGTCCTTTCTACTTCAGGCATTTCAACTAATTGATCACTTCTGCCATTTGGCAAAACCCACATTCAGTGACTGGTACAAGAGCTGGAAGACTGTGGTGATGATGACTTCTGATGTAGAAGATGGAGGGGAAGTGCCAATAACAGACAGAAACTCAGAGAAGCATTTGTGCAAAATTAAAGAAAATAGCTTACAAATTATGATCAATACAATTCCTCTCTCTGTTTTTATTTCTATCAAAAAGCATCTCAAACATACATGGCCTCATACAGATCCACCTGTCCTGTAACAAGTATTTTGACATCTATCTCTGACTTAAGCTAGAATAGAGTCAAGGAATGGGGAAGATCCCCAGCTATGAAACACCTTCATAGGATACCCAACAATAGATATAATTGTGATTTTTGCTTTAAAATATAGCAACTTAGTAAACAGAAAATTAATCCAAGATGTGTGGGTTCTGGGCTAAAATCCATCATCAGCCTGAGAGCTTTCAATCTCACCTGTTCAACCTTGCAGAAGACTATAATCAACAGCTGACGTATATGGATCATATATGGGGTCATGCAAGAACATTACAGGACAGGTACTTGCCATCATGCCACGGTGAAGCTGTTACTCTTTGCCAACAAGAAGGCAGAAGTCACAGGGCTAGGAAAGATAATAATATATAAAAGAGGTGACTGCAAATTTTTTCTAACAGAGCAAAGAAGCAGCTAAGTCTGGGTTCTGTCCATCTTATCTGGACAGTTTAAGCGTGTTATATGATGACTGTTAAATTGCAGAAACTGCCACAGGAAGCAACTACAAACCAGACTTTCCCATGTCAGATGAAGCACGAGGCTAGAGAGAGACATGATTATGCCATTTTTCTCTCCTGTACACATGTCTTGGGTAGTAATATTAAGAAGTGAAGTACAAATTACCCAGAACAGCCTGAAGTTGAAAAAGATTAAACGCCAGTGAAGTGAGGTGAAAGATGTGGGCTGAAACCTTTCATGAATTAAAGGAGCAGTGAACTAAGTCTTCTGCTTTCATGTTGAGTTCTTCAGCCACCACTAAATAATGCGAAAGGTGAGTAGTGCCACAGAACCATTTTAAAAGACAGCAGTGAACTGCGATGTTATTTTCCAAAGAGAGGGAAGCTATTTCAGTTGACTCCTTTTATGCTAAGACAGGTTAAATATTTGTACATTCTTAATGCAAGGACTTGGCATGTGCATCCAACTCTGGAATTTATACAGGGAATTATCCTTCAAAGCAGCAGGTTTGGTCTATACTTATTTGAGTCTGTGCAAACTGAGACATGGTGCTAGATGAATAGTACTGACTCCCTAAGGCTGAACTGCTCAGAGATGTCAGAATATGAGAAGACAGTGAAAGGACCAATGGAATAGGTTTTAGAGAGAACCAAACCCACACTTCAAATGGAACAGAAATACTAGAGAAACCATGGACTAGCTCATCATTCATGAAGCAGCTTTGAAGATAAACAGACAAGTATCCTGGGCTGCATCAAGAGAAGCATGACCAGCAGGTTGAGGATGTTGATTCTTCCCCTCTACTCCACTCTCATGAGACCCTGCCTTGAGTACTGTGTCCTGTACTTGGGCTCCAAATATAAAAAAAAAAAAGGACTTGTTGGAGCAAGTCCAGAGGAGGACCATGAAGATGATCAAGGGGATGGAGACCCTATGAGAACAAGCTAAGAAAGTTGAGGTTGTTCAGCCTAGAAGAGGAGGCTTTGGGAAGAAATTCTAGCAGCCTTCCAGTATCTAAAGAAGGCCTACAGGAAAGGAGATTATACAAGGGCATGTAGTGATAGGACAAGAGCTAATGGCTTTAAACTGAAAGAGGATAGATTTTGATTAGATGTAAGGAAGAAGTTATTGACTGTGAGGATAATGAGACACTGGAACAGGTTGCCTGGAGAAGGTGTGGTTGCCCCATTTCCAGAAGTATTCAAGGTCATATTCAACAGGGTTTTGAGCAACCTGGTCTAGTGAGAGATGTCCCTGCCCATGGTATGAATTTCAGGTCCCTTTCCAACCCAAACCACTATATGATTCTATGAAGTAATGAATTCTATGAAGCTATTAGCTTAGTGCTGCCACATAACTGGATTGGTGGGCACAATCATCTTTCTGTGCTTCTCCCTTCCCCCAAACTGCAGGGAACTTGCACATGACTGGGGTGACTTGCAAGACCAAAAAGGTACCAAATGCTAGAAAAGAGGGTCTGGAACAGGCAGAAGCTGAGTTCTGGAATCCTTAGTGGTACTGAATAGCAACAGCTGGAGCACGAACACCCAAGCTTAGCCACCTCTACATCAAGAGTTTAACACCTTCTCTACCCCAACAGTGGATGTGACATGTCTAATGTGGTCTTGATTCAGCTCTGATGTAAACCTTACAGGTGGGATCCAGAGCTTTGCAGAGTTTTAAGGACTGTAGGAGACATCTGTTGAATATCTGTTCTCAAAGACAGAGTACCAACCATGCTCCACTGGTTCATTTTTGTCAAAGATGCTCTGTATTTAAGGGTACTCAGATTTAATCTCCGAGAGCTTAATTTTGTTTTGATACTTGTGTAATAATCCCAAATGATTTTAAAAGAGAATGTTTATTTTTTATTTTGTGTTACCCCTTTTCTACTGTGCAATGTATGTAGCATAATTACTTTGACCATTTGCCATGCTCAAGTGCTTGGTACAGTTTTGATGGCTCTCAGTGTGTGCATTAGTTTGACATTTCTTATGTTGAAAGAAACTAATACTGTATTAGATGCTGTCCTGTGACAGGTTGACCAGGTCAGTTGTAGGACATTAATATATCAGATTGCAATATTATACTAAACTGTCTTTGCTTAATCATGTTCCAAGGGTCAAATGCTTCCATTTTCTCTTTTTTTTTTTTTTTTTCCCCAGCTATAACAGGCTCAAAAAATATCTACTTACCACTACTCTGAAAATATATATAAACACAATACCCCATTTCTGGACAAATCAGATTTCTGCCCCACAAAAATGGCTTCAAGAAATAGAGAATAAATGAAGCCAATGACCGTATGGATTTATTTCTAAATCAGTTTAATTGGAGCACTTTGGCATGAGCATCATTAATTGTAGTGTTGTGCAACAGAGTGGGGCAAATGCAAGAAAAATATTTTGAACATCTATGCAAATAAAAGGCTGATGAGTTTGTTGCTCAGACATCTGTAACGCAGTTTTGTTCAAGAATGTTCAGGTGGATGCTCTGATATTTATCACAAAGCGGGCAGAAAACAAAAGCTTCCCGGATATTGTAAGCATGCCAGAATAGTCTCAATGGGACTGCTCTCACAAACATTTTGGAAAGCTCTCTTTTCAAAAAAATCACTTTGCTAGTGGATTATATCGTGTTGTGGACACGTACCATCCTTGCATGTGATTAGATTTAATGGGTCAGCGAATATGATTTTGGGACGCACAGAAGTTGTGCCCTGTCTGGATCATCAAAGGGGGAACAGAGGGAAATATAACAGTAATATGAGAATGATTACATAGGATCATTGATATATACTTCTAATGCTAGAGGCTGGGAACCTTAAAGTGTGGAGGTTTGATTCAGTTTGCAAAACAGGGCTCATTCATAACTTAAAAGGAAATCTGGGAGGGAACATATTAATAAAAAAAAAGAAAATATTTTCTTATTTCAGAAATATGCCATACAAAGATGGTGATATATGCTACACAGATAGGCCACAGATAATTTGCTGTGTTGTCCCCAAGAAGGTAAATCTAGAAGCAGAAAAATCTTTCTACTAAAGATGGTTTTCTATCAGAGAAGGGAAGAAGATGGATTCTTCATCACTGTATACTTTAAAGTGGTTAAACCAGTCTTTGTCAGGGACAGTTAAATCACATTCTATTTGTCTTCAAAACACTGCTTTTACCCCTGTGACTAGATTCTCTATCAAGAGAATATATATATAGCATTTTCCAAATAGGATTTCAATATATAGGTGGCACAAGTGGGTTCAGAAGGGTATGGGAGCATGGTTCTCAAGCTGAACCAAGACAGCTTTGATTATGCAGTGCTTGTGCCAGCTTCAGATGCCTCATGGAGCAGTTACTGCATGGAAGGCTTCTCCCATATAGTTTATTATAGCTGTATGGCAGCTTAGTGGATGTCACATCTTAAGGAGGAAGAACTGAGGCATCTACAAATGGATGACTGTGAGCATAAGTTTGTCAATTTGAAATTAAAGCAAAAGGTGTGAAGGTTGTTCTCAAAAGCAATGTGATTTATCTTGATCACTTGATCAGGAAGGAAGATGTGTCCGCTTTTAAAAAGGGATATATTTAAGAGTTTAAGGAACTTGCTTACTCCTATTATAATAAATTTGCTGCTTATTCAGCAAGCTAGCAGGACTATTGCATAGTGATTAAAAAAACGTAGCTGCAATCAAGAAATCTCAAGCTATAAACTGTTCAGCAGCCTCTTTTAATCCCTTCCTTCTTTCCTCCCTCTCCCTTTTGTATGGCAAAAGGCAATGGAAAATGAATCCCACTAGGCCAGCATTAGGAGATGCTGTGTGCATAATTAATGGCAGCTGTCTGTTTTGTAACACTAATAAGTCAGAGGGAAGAGAAACATCTCCAGGATACTAGAGATCAGGAGGAGAAAGGAAGGGTGCGGAAAGGAAGGGTGCAAAGGTTAATACAGTACAGGCCATGTGTTGTTTGGCTCATGTATTATCAAAATAGGAGGAAGAGAGTGGTTTCCCAGCCATCTAACTTTGAAAATGTCCTTACAGAGCAAAATCTCAACTTTGTGTTTAATGGTGCTCTTCAGTACATTATTGATGCCCTCTTAAGGACTCACTGCAGTGATGAGGTAACTGGTGCTGTCAATAGCAGCTGCTGGCTTGTGGTGAAGGATGCCCTCATGATGACTGTTTCCCTCTCACACTGGCCATGAGCTGAAAGATGACACAAATGATGGGTGGAAGTTGGACGAGAGAAATGTACAAGATTTCAGAGGAAAAAATCAGAAAAAAAAATCTTTTTTTTTTCCATTTTTAGGTACCATCAGCTGCAAAGTGTTGTGTTCTTTACACCATATGCTAACAGGTGAGGACCAAACTAATGCCAGAGGGTAAATTGTGTCTAACTAAACCTTTTGGCAAGTAATGCTTTGACTGTGATGCAACTAAGCTTCTTTGAAGTACTTGACTTCTTTAACTGTCTGGGCAAATCTTGAGAGAGCCAATTTGTATCAAATTTCAGTGATGCACAGTCTAATTATTCCCAAAATTGAACTCAAGGTGTGGGCAAACAACTGGCTGTAGCTGTCTTGCCATGAGTTATAGACTGTTCTATAACTGACAACAGTCACTGCCTGTAAAATCACTCTGGTTGGAGGAAGCCTCAGGAGACTGGCCTCTAACCTAACCTCCTCCTCAGAGCAAGGTCAGCTGAGAGATCAGATCAGATTGCTCAAGGATTTGTCCACTCACCTGTTCAAGGACAATGTTTACCCATATTCAGGCTCTATATCTGTTGCAATATGAAATAAAATGCGTTCATTTAAATTAAGATGGTTTCAGTTAACTAGTCTTACCTTGTATTTGATAAGCACATAAATGGCACTGCATTAGTCACAGTAACGTCCATGCTTGCAATCTTTCCAGAGTGACCTACATGTACTAACAATATTTAACTGAAGAGACTGTTGACCCAGCTTACAGCTTCTAGATGCTACTGGAAAATAGGAAATGAACACTACAATAATTGAAGTAAATAATCACCCTTCCTGTGGGCTAGATTATTGTTCTTACACAGGAACCTTTATAAATTTAGTTCCAGCTTACTTAAAATATGGTTGCAGAGTAACTTTAATATTAAACACTACATACTTAGTACAAAATATATTATATTGGTGACCACAGTCCCTTTTTGCAGGGAGGTGGCTTCATGACTATTAAATGCACCCAGATATAACTCTACTACTTAGATATATGTATAGGACTAGCTACCATGTGTATGTGGAGACATGAAGTGTCTGAAAGATCTGGCTAGCAGCATATTTCTATAGCATGTACATTTTTAAGCCAAGATAGGTGTCTCTAAAGAAAGAAAACAAATATTACCCAGGGCTGTTTGGGACATTTCTAAGAAATTGCCTTTTCTTTAATAAAATACAGTTTCATCCAATTTTTCTTTCTTTTCTTTTTTCTTTCTTTTCTTTTTTGTTTCTTTTCTTCCTTCTTTTTCTTTTTCTTTTTCTTTTTCTTTTTCTTTTTCTTTTTCTTTTTTCTTTTTCTTTTTCTTGAAGCAAACTACCTATCACATTTCTCAGAAAATACATTTGGTGTGAGCAAGATTTCTTGTCAAACTGAAGAAGAATGGGGATATGGGGCACAGAGACACTGGCAACTATTCCAAAGAGCCATTACTTCAGTGGAAAAAGAGAAAAGAGAAACCAGGCACTCCATCAGGTACTCATAATGGAAGTAGGCAAATTTGTGTGGGTCTAGGTGCTATAACATAACTATGTAACACCACTTGTTTTCCTCTGCCTACATTTTTTGTTTGTTTCCATATGGAAAGTGAGTGGAAGAGAAACCCAAGCTTCAGTCATCTTCCTTTGAGATCACAGAATCATAGAATCATATAGAATGCTTTGGGTTGGAAAGGACATTTAAAGGTCATCTAGTCCAACACCCATGTAGTGAACAGGGACATCTGCAACTACATCTAACCTGATCTCAGATGTTTCCATGGATGGGGCATCTGCCACCTCTCTGAGCAAACTGGGCCTTGCCATACTCACTGTAAAAAAATATTGTCATTCTCTCCAGTCTAAATCTCCCCTCTTTAGTTTAAAATGATCACCCCTTGTCTTGTTGCAACAGGCCTTGCTAAAAAGTTTGTCCCCATCTTTCTGACAGGACTACTTTAATTACTGAAAGGGTGTGATATAGTGTCACACTCAGGTCTTGATATCATGAAAATTTTTGGAAATATTTTGACTTTTACTTTACATAAAATTCAGTGGATGTTTGTTAGAACATATCAGGACGACTTATTCACTCTGCTCCTTTCCAATCTTCTAACCAGAAGACTTACCTAGGCAATTGATCTTTCTTGCTCTGCCTCTAATTTTTCACAATTAATGTTGGTTTGAATTTTCTCTATACACACAGATGCCATTCTTCAAATCACATGCATTTTTACAAAGACAGAGAAACTGCTTCCTTCTCTGCTCTGTGATATTAACTGGCTGATACCTCAGTTTTGATTCCATTGTTGCAGTCTGCACATAAATCTTGTTTAGTCAATAGGATTTGCCTGCCTGAAGGAATGCATGATCAACTGCATAGAGAAGCATAAAATAGATTTTTGTGCTTCAGATCCTTAAAATGTTTTTGTCGGGAAATAATTCCCAAAGCTGTAGTTGGCTAATATTTCTTTTCCTTCACTGAACTTTTTTCTTATACTTTTTGCTTGCTGAAGGCTATGAACTTTGGTCTCATTTATCATGTCTTTTGGTCTACTTTCTACCTTTCCTTCTTTTTTTTTTTCTGGGTAAAAAATAAATTATTATTTCTTAATGTTTTTAACATTTGTTTTGACATCTTTATTTAAATATTTTGCATTTTCCCACAAGAAGTTTGTATAGGTAATTCTAATTCACCAAACATTGATTCATGTAGGTTATTCTAAAATATCCAGCACAAACACTTAACATTGTACATTGAAGCAATCTGGCCATATTAAAAAACCCCAAACATTAAGAGTTGGGGAACATAGTGATAATGTGTAATAGCCAATGTTACAAAATTTTGCTAGCATGATATACCAGTGAGGTACCTCTACATGTGCTAGATATGATATATCTGCACGTGTGTCACATCAATTGTAAATAGCATGAAATTCTTTAGGATATAGTAGGCAAATTGGAGAACCCGCAGTATGAAATCCAGAGAGGTCCTTCATGAATATGAAATATATTCAACAACCTGGCTGGAGTAGATGCTTCTTCCGAGTATCCTTACTTGACATTTGGGTGGCATCCCTTTGGTTGGTTATGTCCTTTCTTAGAGATACCTACCTCTAATTCTGAATTTTTTTGGAAGTGGTTAAGATCTTGAACTGAGTTTTCACAGGAATAGGTTGCACATGTTAATTACAAAAAAATTGCAAAAATTTGCTTCTGTTAGTTCACATTTTAGACAGTAGCTAACACCATAATGTGTGCTGTGAGAGAGGGAAAACTGAGATTTAAAATTCATGTTTGTGTTGCTTATTTTAAAGTTGCCATCACATTTTGGTGTTTTGGTTTGCTTTGTTTGTTGGGTTTTTGTTTGTTTAATCCTTTCTCTTTCCAATAAATTACTTTTGAATGGGGGTGATCACAACTGGTCACAATGTTCAAGGTGTCTGCACACCATTGACTTAGGCCATGGCATTATAACACTTACAGCCTTAAGCCCTAACACTCTCTTAATACATCTTGACATTTTGTTTGCTTTTTGATCATTGCTGTGCAGTGAGCAGATGTTTCCATGGAATTGTCCACAGTGACAGCAAGATCTTCTTCTTGAGTGATTACAGTTAATTTATAACTCAGCTCTGCATATGTTGAACTGTCCTTTCCAGGGTGTATCACCTTGAGTTTATCTGTAGTGAATTTCATCTGCCATCAATGTTGTGCAGAGAGCTTAATCTGGTCATCGAGAATTCTCCAAAGACCTACTTGGTTTTGGCTGACCTAAGTTATGCCACATAAAATACATTTTTTCCTGGCAAGAAAATATGTTTTGCTGCTAAAGACCTTGTTCCAGATGATTAACAACATTTATTACTATTTGTCTCAGCTACTGCTTGGACTACACAAGATGTTTTCCAAGTCAAAAAGAAAGCACAAGCTATCCTCCAAGGAGTTCAGATATTAAACACAGTTTTGAGGCAAGGGATCCGAATCATAACTGGCATATTCAGAATGATCATTAGCTACACCTTGTTAAAAAAAAAAATAATAAAAAAAAAAGTGCAAGCTATAATTTTTAATAACTTTTGGGAAAAAAACCCAACTATTCTCAGATACACTTCAGGCTACTCAGTGTACATTTCTATTATCCCTGGAGGCAACATTAGAGAGTTTCATTCCTGTTGTGGATTTCTGTGACAATCATCCTTCTGTGATGAAATGTGACTCCTTTTTATCTTTTTACCAGCACTTAACCCCAGGCAGAACTTTACCCCATGATAGATTAATTTCTTAAGCAGTTTCTTCTAAGGAATGCTGTTAAAAGCTTTTTAATAAATAATGTTAACTTCATCTCCTCTAACCACTATTTTAACAGCATCCTCAGGCTCATATTCAGCAGTCAATCCATATTCAGGAGAACACTTCAACACAAGCTAAAAACTAAACACATGCAGTTTGCTGAAGAGAATTGGACTTAAGCATGTTTTCAGCTTTGCTGAACAGGTGAATTACAGAGTAGATTAAACAGAAACTGAGCAGAGACTTTTGTGTTCAAAATAATCTTTATATTGTTATCTTAATCTCTCAGCCTTTTCCTTTTTTTTTTTTTTTTTTTTTTATCAAAGCCCCCTTCTTTTGAAATACATAAATTTTATTCCTCTTGGGACCGGGGGAGGGAATTCTCCCCCCCACCTCTGGTGGAGACC
>JANHGN010018793.1:0-32925 GCA_024605025.1 Megaceryle maxima | reverse complement strand
GCCTTTGCCTTTTTTTTTTTTTTTTTCATCAGAGCCACTTGCTATGTAATACATTAACTGTAATCCTCCTGGGACACTGGGAAGAGATTCCGCCCCTCCACTCTGGTTGAGACCACATCTGAAATATTGTGTCTAGCTCTGGAGTCTGCAGCACAGGAGAGACATGGACCTGGTGGAGCAGGGTCAGGGGAGGCCACAAAAATGATCAGAGGGCTGGAACCCTTCTGCTGTGAGGCCAGACTGAGAAAGCTGGGGTTGTTCAGCCTCAAAAAAAGAAAGCTCCAAGGAGACCTTACTGCAGCTTTTCAGTACTTAAAAGGGGCCTATAAAACAGATTGGGACAGACTTTTTTATGCTGAGGGTGACTGGCCCAGGTTGCCCAGAGAGGTGGTCGATGCCCCATCCCTGGAACCATTCCAGGTGAGGTTGGCTGGGTCTCTGAGCAAGTTGCTTGGGTTGCTGATGTTCCTGCTCAGTTTAGGGGGCTTGGACTAGATGAGCTTGAAAGTTCCCTTCCAACCCTAAACATTCTATGCTTCTGTGATGCTGTAATTCTATGATTCTATGACTGCTTTGCTTTGCCTGACTGACACCTAGTTCAAGTAAACAGCCATCCCCACTTAGGTTTTCTAGAAGAAATGTTGTAGCTATCTATAGTGATACTGCTAATAACCTAGTAGATAGTAGCCTTTCCAGTTATTTAGAAAGGCAGATAATCCAACTGTATGCTTGATTAATATTTGTAAAGTGCAATATCATCATGGAACTGAGATTGCCACATGCCACTCTTCTCCAGCCTCGGTGGAGAAGTGGCTGCCCACTTTGCCTGAAAGCAAGATGAAAAGTATTCATTCTTCTCTAGCTAATTCCCAGTAAGAGAAAGACTGAAGATGTGACTTGTGCCTGCAGAAGTCATTCACAGTAGCCCACAGATCTGCCAAAGAACTTTCAGATATAGTCCCATTTCTTCCTTATCTCCCCAGTGTATGCCATAACAATATTCTGCAAATGATTTCAATGTCTTGCAACAGAGAAGACTGATGTAGATCAGGGTTCTCAATATCCCTCACCACCAACTTGGCAATGATAGCCAAATAGAAAAGCCTTTTACAGAACTGAATGAAGAATAAATCTATAAAAATTTAATTAACCTCTGCAGAGCTTATTGAATCCTAACCGAATTTAATCACAGTTTTTGTAAGTTAGGAAATGCTTGGCATATTTTTGACTCTTGTACAATAGTTTGAATTAGCTCTATATACAAACCAAATTTGAAAAATGAAATTAGTAGGTGCTCTTATTAGGATTTACTGGTGTAGAAATTGCCACCTACGTGTACAAGCAAAAACCCATTTCTGTTATAACACAGCCTTTATTTTTTTATCCTAAAGTACAGACAACTGAAAAAGAAGACAAAATCAGAAGAGGTGACATGAATCAATGCATGGAAAGAAAATAGTAACATATTATATTTTCTACTGACTGGGCATAGCATGGCTTGTGCTCTTTTGGTCCCAGAGATGTCATTGTGAGTTATGTCAGTTCATACTGAAAGAGTGGATTGAAAATGTGTTGATCTGGATTGATCCATCCCCATCCTTTGTTTAAGAGGATTTCATTAAAAACTTACTCCAGAACTACAGACCTATCAAAGCTATCTTTGTTATTTATAATTCTTTAAGGCTGTAACATCTCCCTCTCAAGGTCATTGACCAAGACTCCATTGAGCAAGGTGTTGTGTACAAAGTGGGGTAGGGGAGAAGATGTTTTGGCATTGAGACATTAGCACTGATAATTGAAGGAGACAATTGACGGAAAGGGAAGTATGAGGAAGGAATGGAACTGTTGGTCAGCCTGGAAGAGTAGGCAGCATTGCTCTACTGAGGTTCTGGAAAGGAGTCAGGAGGCAAATCCTTGCTCTGGAGGCAGACACAGATAGGCATAGATAGACAAACCCTTCTTGTCACCCAAGCTGCAAGTGAAATACAACTACTTCTGATGCGTTGGTGCCTCTAATTTAACAAAGTAGAAAGAAGTCCTTGGACCTGCCTTTCTTCTTTTACAAGTAAACCCTTGTCCAAGTGTTTTTCTCCTATTCTAAAAGCCCACGAGAAGATTCCTAGCCTGTCCCACACTGCTGACACAAGACCTTACAGTCAGACAGCAAAATCTCATGCTTTAAAGAAGTCTTATGAAGAAGACACTTGTGACAAGGAAAGAACCATTGCTTTAAGTGGGATTTCAGGTGACTGTGTAGTCTGTTGTCCTCTCTTAACATCAGCCAAGAGCCTGGCTTTCTGCAAAAAGGATTTCCATAAAATGTCCATAGAATAGCAGTGCAAGAACCACAGAGGGAAATCAGTTATTGCTCATTCAATGTTGTCATCCCAGATGAATAAGCAAAGCACGTTTCCATTAAAAAACATTGAGCAACATAATTGTCCCTCCCTTCCTCAGGGGTTTGAGGGAGCAGAATATTTATACTTTTAGAAGTGGTCTGAAGGGACCCACCCCTGAATGAAAATCTGGCCCAGAGTCTCCTATACACAGTTTCTGGATCTGATACCCACCTGTCTCATCTCTTTCTCTTCTCTTTCTGGCTTTCTCACTTATGATGTATTTATCTCTTTTTTTTTTTTTTTTTTTTTTTTTTTCTGCAAACATTTTCGCTCCTCTTCTTGATTTTGTTGAGTAGATTTTTAAGAGTAAAATAAGGATATACAAAACCTGTCTTTTCCTCCTCTTTTTTACTATTAAAAAGACCAAACTTTTTGTCTTTTTAAATGAACTCTGCTTTTTGACTAAGATACATGCACCATAAATATTGTATTTGTTTAAAGAAAAAATAAGACATACATGTTTTCCATTCATGAACTCACTTGTTATCTTCAAGAGTTAGGATGTAAGCTCAGAATACCTGAAATATAAATCTCCAGAGTAAATATCATGGCCAAAAAGTTAATTTCTTTGCCACGCTATGACTTTCTTCAATGTAGTGAAAGGTCAAATGTGCAGTAAATTCACTGAGGCTGGTACACCATCTTTATAAATCTTGCCATTTTCATGTCAAAGTGCCAGGCACTTGTTTTTTTTTTTTTTTTCCTATTTTTTCACCCCTCCATAAAAAAAATATCAATTTACTAAAAGACATTCAGTCTCCATGTAGCCTAATTAATAACATTCTAAAGAATAAAACCAAAACTGACCCCACAACCCTTTGAAAAAGGGACACTTCACTGTACATGCTTGTCTTGCTACTGAGACAGGAGAAGAACAAAAGTGACAACTGGTATTACGTTGCTCATTGTGGTATTGGAAAGCATTCAGATGTTATGGAGGAGATCTCATCATCTATATAAGAGATTTCAAAGTGGAAGAAAAAGTGATCTTGGACTAGTCCTGAAATTTCAAGTCTACTCATGAAACATAGCTAACATTTTTAACATTTCAACCAATTATTTTGAGAGCTGCTGTTCACATCATGCAGTTTATCTTTTCTGTGTAATCAAAAATGGAAGATTTTCAATGCTAAAAGATCTTATTTTAGATCCTCAGCTGGCAAAAATCATCCCATCTCCATTACATACCTATTTGCACCAGCTGAGGTTCTGACCACAGATGTTTCTCTGCTAGCAAGTAAGAAACAAGCATTCATTTGAAGCAACAAGAGAAACCTGAAAGCTAGAGAGCCCTCTGTAAACTAGTCATTACTAGAACTAAAGAAATCCTGCATGTTCCTATTCACAGAAGCTCTTAACTTTTGTACAACTCTGTAATATATATAACACAGGGAAGAGGGAAGCAGGACTGTCCACACTTGCAGTACTGCGTTACTCGTGATTAGGGAAAACAGATTAAATATGGCTCAGAGCTTTTAATGACTCATTTTTCACTCCATATGTGCAGTCATATGCTTTAGTCACCATTAGTCCAGCTAGAAAGGATGAAGAGATAGGAGAAATCTAAGCTAATGTTTGAAAACCCTGTAATGCAAAATAAGCTCAAACAGTGTTTTCTGTAACGGGAGGACAACATACTTTATATATAATCATTTGGGATCTAGGGGCAAATGCTGGACAACTTATGGAGCTGGAGATCTTCATTTTGCAAGGACAAAATTCTTCTACTTGCTCATAGACTCTCTTGTGTATTATGAGAGACTTGATTTTCAGCTCACATAGAAACACTATTGTTCATTCTGCATCCAAGTGAGAGAACCCTCTTTAAAGAAAAATTCCTTGTTTAGACAAAATGGAGAAAAAGCTCCAGAAGTTTTACATTGTTATGATTAAAATAATAGAGCGGCTTCTTGAAGCCATTCAGAGATTTTGAAAGTTGAAAGAAACTCATGGAAAGAAATAGACTAAAAGGTACAGTGCAGGTGAGGAAGGCATAAAAATGCAATTCATGATCTGCTTATAAAGTTTATTACATGAATAGCAACACCAGGTGGGTTTTTAAATGAGATGTGCATATTTTCCTCAGCCTTTTCAGCAAAACATCATCAACCTTCACAGTGGTTTAGCTCTGGATACAAGTTCATTAGAATACATGATACTGACACTTCTCAGTATATCAAATATATATACTCACACTTTGCAGTAATGGTCATTACCATGGGCCATAGGACAAATAGGTTTCAATGGGTCTTTTAAAATTCCATTTTAAATGCTGCCAGGAAATGACGAATGTGCTATCTAGTTGCAGGGAGAGCTTGGGAAAGGAAAATGTATTATCCAAATGTGCATTTAGCTCAGAAAGGGCACTGAATACTGCTAACCCTTGTGAGCAATACCATGAGATTAACTCGCTACAGGCTGGCTAGGACTTGTCAATTCATAATGTTTAATTATATATATCTTATGTTATAATTACACCTCATTAGTAGCTTTGGTTGTTCTATTGTCAAGGCATTTTAATGATTCCCATTTCCAGATAAACCATAACCAAATAAAAATTACCTATTAAGATGATTATCTTTGTTAATAGAAAACACTTTAGCCCAGATAATTTTTTTTAATAAGGGACACTGATTATTTATTCTTTTCTGCTTATTTTAACGGGCCTATTTTGCAAGGACCAAACATATATTCTATGCTGGCTTTTGGCCAAAGAAGGAATAAGCTGAAGAGTAAAAGGAGAGAGAATCTGGTCATCCATCTGTTAGCCTTCATGCGCATAAAGTCGTATAGTTATGTCTCATTTTGTTCTGTGTTCCCCAGGTAAGAAAAATGGCCATTACTAAGAACAAGTATTGTGATAACTGGTGATACACATCAAGTATAACAATTGCTGTCATTTGGCTCTCATTACTAAGAACAGGATTCCTTTCCAAGTCAAATTTAATTTCATTTTCCGTATTTAGGAACTCTTCCCAATTTCCTTTTGTTACTCAAAGTACCATAACTCGGGATTCACAGGCTGCCTTCTACTGCTTCTTAGTCACTTTTTAGGGAGAAAGCCACTTTTACTATGAGATGCTTTAGGAATTAATTGTCTAGATTTCATTCCACATGTAAGGGACAGAGAGAGGCGGATACTTAGCTTGGACACTTTGCCCTTTGGAGTCTTTGTGGGCCATAAATGATGCATTAGTACATAAAAGGAGTAAATTTCTCTTTTATAGGGCCTTATCAAAAGTTCCACTTAGGATCGGGGTCTTGTTAAGCTTATTATGGTATAAACACACAGGAAGAGATGATCCTTGCTTACTCAAAGAAGAAACAGATTTAGAAAAATCTGAAATGGCCTTGCTAGTTTCTGACAAGGTCTTTTCTTGGATCTTAAGTTTGTCCTCTTTCCGGCCCCTTCTTGGCTTTTCTTTACAAGTCATTGTAGGTAAAACAAAAGTAGAGCTGATAAGCATACCCACTAGCACCAAGGGGAGACTCAAAATCCCGCTCTGTGACCTATAGAAACATATGTTCTGGATGTCCTTCTGCTCACCAGCAACTAGTGACAGGGCCTTAGCTTAAGGTGTCTCCTCTGAACCCATGTTACAAGATGGTAGCTCTTGTGTCTCAGGTTTTGGTGTGCTTTTGCCACCTTCCCCTTACCTCCTGTAACACCTGAGGTCCAGAGCAAGAACCTCATTACCAGGAGGCAAAATATGACAGGAAATGATCGATCAGGACAACCCCTCAGAAAGCTGGAGATCAGCAGAGAACAGCAGGGTAAAAATGGGGGCAGCATGGACCTGCTTTGCCAACAAACAGCCACAACTTATGATACAGTCTCCTATTAAATAATGATGACTCACTCTGCAGACAGTAATTTATTTATATGCCTTCTTTAATGTTTTGCAAATCACTGCTTTAAAAAATGCCCAGCTGGAAGACAGGAAGGATTGGGAGACAGAGAATCAGCTTGATAGAGAATCAGATTAAATAAAAATGACATGGAATTTGACAGCCAGTGGATGTGGTTGGAAATAAAAAACACAACCATCCCCCAAGCAGAAATGCAGCCTCATTGCTGAGACTGGTTGCTGTAGCTTGAGAGGCAAGTTTTTTACTGTATCTAAAGAAACAAAAAATTGAAAAAGATGGGAAGAGGGAGAGTCATTGGTTTATATTTAGTGACAGCATTTCTTCCAGTCTGAAACACTGATGAGCTTACATTTTTTTCAAGCCAGAAGGGACTACTTTGATATCATAGTCTGATTTTTGAAAAATACAGCTATGCCTTGTAAGGACAGACCAGTGGAACTAGTCAGAGACAGAAGAAACTTTTAAAGTGTGATTAATTCTGCGGAAATGTGTATAGCTTACAGAAAGTGAATTAGCATACAGACCACAGGGGAGGCTTCAGTACATATTGTAGCAGGTTTAACAGTCTGGGTTTGGTATCTGGATTGACAGCAAGGCAAGGACAAGTGGATAAGACAGGGCTAAAATTCCTATTTGATTTCTTATTCTGCCACTGAGGCTTTCCATTGCCTGTGTGCCTTCATTCCCCTAAGAGTGTGAGGAGAGTAATAGCTTCCTTTGTAAAATGCGTCCAGCTTCATAGGTAAAAATTGCTTTATAGAGGGCCAAAGTGAAGATTTCCAATGGACTGAGTCTGTTTCAAAGGCAGTAGGGCTGAGCATCAAGCATACTATTGGTGCTTTTGAAAATCTCCCCTAATTGCAATTAATATTAAAGCACTTCACTCACTGTCCCAGACATACCTGTGTTCCCTTTCTTGCCATTGCAGGAGCTGTGCAACCTAGAAAAGCTCAGCTTCTCTTGTCATTTTGCTTTGTGATGATTATTAACTTTAATATATCCTTCTTTTATTGACACTACTTCCATATCTATCCACCTGCCTTCATCTGTGCCTAGATGCAAAACCCACAGTCTGAGCTACTCTCATGGTTAGGAGATGGTGCTTAAAACTCAGGGATTCTACTGTTTTCTGGACAGCAAGAATTGGCCAACTGCATTTGCTCTCTTCATAAGGTAAATTACAGTTGCTCAGACAACATGGCCAAACAATGGGACTGTTTATTGTTCCTCTTTATTAGGAGTCAGATGCTTCATCCTGGGCTGCATTCAACCTAGTGTGGCCAGCAGATCAAGGAAGAGGATTCTGCTCCTCTGCTCTGATGAAATCCCCCTGCAGTGCTGGGTCCAGCTCTGGAGTGTTCAGCTCAAGAAAGAATTGGACCTGTTGGAGCAGATCCAGAGGAGGCCACAAAAATTATCTGAGGGATGGAACATCTTTCCTAGGAGGACAGGCCGAGAGATTTGGGGTTGTTCAGCCTGAAGAAGAGAGGGCTCCAGGAAGATGTTGCAGCCTTGCAGTACTTAAAGGGGGTATATAAGAAAGATGGAGACAGACATTTTAGTAGGGCCTGTTGCAACAGGACAAGGAGAGATGGTTTTAAACTAAAAGAGTGATATTTAGACTGGAGAGAAGGAAGAAATATTTTACACTGAGGGTGTTGATGAAACACTGGCCCAGGTTGCCCAGAGAGGTGGTGAATGCCCCATCCCTGGAAACATTCCAGGTGAGGTTGGATGGGGCTCTGAACAACTTGATCTAGTTGAGGATGTCCCTGTTCACTGCAGGGATGTTGGACTAGATGAACTTGAAAGGTCCTTTCCAGTCCAAAGCATTCTATGATTCTATGGTTCATTGCAGATTTAAATGTAAGCAAGGTCTTACCCTACATATGTAGTGCAGACAGTTCCAGGCATCTCTGCCCAAGCTCTTAGATGGATGGATAGAGCCAGCTCCTGTCAGGAAACTCTAAAGCTCATAATTCTTATGTGGCCTGTCTTCTTCAGAAGTACTAATATGCTAACTTGGTTATGCAATTTCTGTCTGGAAGCACAATGAGAGAAACTCAGGTTTTGGTGCATATTGATATAGTAACGATTTCTCCTCACATACTGATGTTTCACTTAATTTGCACTTCCCACAAATTTCTTTCCTGAGAAAATCTTAACCCTTGTATTTTATCCCCTCCTAGACACTGATATTGAGAACCTTGTTGCCTTGCTTCGTGTTCTCTTCGTATACTTTTTTTAGGGGTATCCTGGGCTTATCTGAAGATTCAGAGGTCCTTTGGTTGGAGGTCAAACTCAAGTGCAAAGGGTAACTCATTATCATCAGAATTCTTTTAATTCCAGAATAATAAAGGAGCACAGAATGGTGTATTTTCATGTTCAGTTTATATTTTCCATGGTTTTTTAGTTAGCAGGAGTGGACAGTAACAAATCAGTTAAAAACCCATTTTTTGATAAATCCAGGTGTGCAAAATCAGATGATGCTCTGGATTTGTGCTGCAAGCTGTTCTCAGGTGATCTACTTGTCCGTGAGTGAGTGATTGTTCTAGATGGAAATCTTATTGCCTGTCTTCAGCCTTTGCAAAAGTTTTTTACCTTATATTAGGAAGGCATGTGTTTTTGAGGATGAAATGAATGTATGTCTGGAATTACTAAATGTTCTTCATTAGCTATAGAAGGGGCACGGGTACCTCGCTTTCACTAAACACCTAACTGCAATATCTGTAAAATGACTTTGAGATTTAGACTTCAGCAGACATTAGCTACTAGACAGAGGCATGACATAGAGCTCTGATGTGCCACTTGAATTCAGACTTTTTTTACCATTAACATTTATTTAAGCACTGTTGTTTGAAAAGATAATTAACCACAAAACTGGGAGGAAAAACATAGTGGCCAATGATCTTCTCACATTAGTTCTTTGGTCCTGTGACTCTAAGCCTGTTATTTGTACTGAGCTATTGCTGTGAACTATCATGACGGTCCAACATTCACCGTGGAAACTGCTGCACAAAACCTGTAGCTCTTTTACACGTTAGGATAAATCAAACCTCCACCAGGTCTGTGCTTTTTGTAAGCAGTGATCCATCCCAGACCATAGCGTAATTTGATATAATGCTGCATTTCTGTTTAAAGTGTCCACCAGCAATTCACGTGAAAACAGTTGGTTGCAAAGTGCTCTTCAATAAATCCTAGACTAGTGGCTGCTTTAAAAAGAAGGAAAACATCTTTCTTTCAGGCTTGGTTGTATGTTTAAGTCACCAGCTACAGAAGGCAGGGCAGTATGTGGAGGCACAGCACCATAAGGAAAGGCTGCATGCACTGTAGCTGAAAGTGAGATTCCCCCAGGAGATCTGGGATAACACAGGTGACAGTGCCCTTGGGAACTGCAAGCATGGGTGGAGATGGGGGGGTATGTACAGATGGGGTGGGTCTTGTCATCTGCTTCTTATACAAGAATGCACATCTAGGAACAGCATGGCATCCAAGTAAATGTGACCTTTCAAAGTGCAATTCAATTGCTCTCATTATGATTATTGCACTGGGTGCTGTTATCCTCAATTTGATGCTTTTCTGCTTGTTACTTTTTTTTTTCTCTGTTGTTCTTCTCCTTGGCTAGGTAGCTGCTGAGAGGATTCAGTTCCACTTAGTTTTGATGTCAGTGAAATACTTTTTGACATAGAGAAATAGGTAGGTTGGGGATTTTGTTCTCTTGTCCTTTTTCTGAGGTATGTGCATTTGCTTGTATACTACTGTGTGGGCTATATACAAGCTTTTCTCCTCAATAGAGAGGAAGGAATATTGTTTTCACCTCCAAACATATTGCAATGTCATAATGTCTTTGTGCAACAATTTCAAAATTTAACAGTAAGAAAAGTTAGGATATGTGTAGGATGGACTGTACACCACGACAATGAGTTTGAGTAATTTTCCATTTTAATAATGACCTTCAATACAACTTAATTTTATTTTTGTTTCCCCTTCCCTTTGCTGTAGAATGCATTTCAACATCACAGCACTGTTCTATTCCTGCTTGCTGAGCCTTCTTTCAATTGGGCCTGGAGTAAGGATCATGAATTTAGTGGAATTACCCCTGTGTAAGACCACAGCGAAGAGGGAATTGCAGCTCTCCAGCTTTGGCTCTTTTTCTTTGGCTCCCCTTTGTATGTTTTCTCAAGAAATGTACACTTGAGGATTCTTCTGTGGGTATTTGCTAATATATTCATGGTATATATCGCAAAATCTTGCACAAAGTATGACAGAGATTAAAAAAAAAAAAAATGCTTTTTTTGATACATTAGATTGTCTCTGGTGTCCTACAATTGGAATGAGCTGTTATTAAAAAGGCAAATATTATAATGTAGAACTTGTTGCAATGGAAAATGGTCAAAAAAAGACCTGAGTTATAAGCATAAACTTCTCCTGCTGGGAAGGTATTCTTGACCTGATATTTACATCAATAGACAAAATGAACTAGAAACTTACCCTCCCTTATCTCCCTGCAAGCCAATTAAAGGTATTATTTCCATCTCCACCTATGCCAGAGTGGTTGGTTTTGGTTTTTTTACTCTGATATATATTTTTTCTGTTCACTGTTCTTGGCTCTGTTTAAATGCAGTCTAACAAACCTCAGAATGGTGGTAGATTCTTCTTTAATCTATCAAAATGCCATCTGGCAAGCTTTAGGCCAGGTCACTTAATTGTTCTCAGTTCCTGCCTTAATCTCCAGCTTCCTCATTATCTACCCAGAGTCTTCTATGTGCAAAACTTAATTTTAAAAATATACAATTCCATCCAGAAAGATTATGACACTTTTGTCATATTTTTCAAACAGCCAGTGTGTGCTTGCAGCCCAGAAGGCCAATCACATCCTGGGCTGCATCAGAAGAAGTGTGGCCAGCAGATCAAGAGAGGTGATTCTACAGCTCTACTCTGCTCTGGTCAGACCTCACCTGGAATGCTGCATCCAGCTCTGGAGCCCTCAGCACAGGAAGGACATGGACCTGATGGAGCAGGTCCAGAGGAAGGCCACGAAGATGATCAGGGGGCTGGAGCACCAATCCTATGAGGACAGGCTGAGGGAGCTGGGATTGTTCATCCTGGAGAAGAGAAGGCTCCGGGGAGACCTAACAGACACCTTCCAGTACCTAGAGAGGGCCTGTTTACAAAGGCCTGGAGTGAAAGGAGGAGGGGCAATGGTTTTCAATTAGAAAGGAGGGGATTTAAATTAGAAATAAGGAGGAAATTCTTTACCAGGAGAGTGGTGGAGCACTGGAACATGTTGCCCAGGGAGGTGGATGAGGCTCCATCCTTGGAGACATTCAGGTGGGGCTTGAGAGAGCTCTGAACAACCTGCTGTAGTTGAGGATGTCCCTGCTCTCAGCAGGGGGTTTGGACTAGATGACTTCTAGAGGTCCCTTCCAACCCAGACATTTCTATGTTTCTATGTTTTCTACCAGGCTAACCTTCATCTTGAGCACAGTGACACCACTAGTACCTTAGAAAAAGTATTTTTCCTGATTTTTGTGGTTTGGTTTGGTTTGGTTTTGTTTGGTTTGGTTTTGGTTTTGGTTTTTGTTGTTGTTATGTTTTGTTTTCTATTCTCATTATCATTTACCCAGAAAGGACAGAAAACACTATGGGAAAACAGAAAAGAAACTAATTCCCAGGATCTCGCAGACCATCTCATCTTGTTAGGAAAAAAGGTAAAAATTGGGTCAACTGGGAAATAAGGCACAAGTCTCAGTTTGGTATGTTGTGTTGATAATCTGAAACTATCTGACACTGTGGGATGTGTCTCCTTTAGCTGGATCAATATGCTTTTGGCAAATGGCACATTAGATGACACTATCAGGAGAAATTATTCTCCATTCACTGTTTTACCCATACTGGCTCTTGTGGGCCACCTGGAAGTGTACTCTAGCTCCTTGCACAGCCCCAGCATGTTCCAGGTTGCAAATCCCATGGTTTTAGTGCTGAATCACCCTCATTTGAACCTATTGCTGCCAAAGAAAGAGTATATCCATACTTGTCATATTGATCTCAGCTGTCTCTTGACATCAGATGAGCTTGAAGAAGAGATTTTATTCTAAGAAAACAAAGTGGTTTTTTTTCTGTTAGAATATTGGCTGTATGTATAACATTTTTTACGAAAGTTAAGGGAGAAAGAACCAATGAAGTGCAATTTTAGATCATGTTTTCTTATCTGCTCCAAAACCTCCGAAATTTAAAGTCTGTTTGTCTGCTTCCCCCTAGTCCAAATCTTCTTTATTTTCAGAACATATCAGGAGTCAAAGTGGAATCTCTCTTTCTCACTTGCACCTCATTTTAATTTCCTTCTTCTGCCAAACAAGAATAAAATGTTATATGTTTAATATCTTTAGTGAACAGGAGTGTCTAGAACACTATGCACAGCTCCAGATGAAAAAAAGTTCTGCTTTGAAAAGCACAATTAATATTCCTCGTATATATTTGAATCATTCAGTCCGATACCCCCTAGAATTCCATTTATCTTTTCCATGGCCTTTACCATGTTGGTGGCTCACACCATACTCTGATGGACTAATACACCATGTTATATTTTCCTGTCAGCTCTTTGCAGAGTAAAACTTGAATCTTTACTAGATCGATTGTTTCTAATCTTCAAGTGTGTGATCTTATTAACTTAAAAGTATTAAATCTCATCCCATTTCTGTTATTTCTGTTCCCATTCAATTGTTTCAGTAGACAACAGTCCTCTGTGTCCTTAGCGAATCTCACTAGCCAAGATTCTTTCTTGGGTTGACATGCAGCTTGGGTGAAGCGGCTGGGAACCCACAGACTGTGTCAGTGATTTCTCCAAGTTTTTGTCATCAGTTTAATTAGCATATTCCTAATTTTGCCAGGTTTGTTAGTGAAAGCATTAAATAAGATCATTGACAACACCCCATATTTGAATGTCCCCCTCAGAGAACCTCTTTCCTTCTTCTTCAGCCCAGCCTACTGACATCTTCTAATTGCCTCTCATCCTCTTACTTACCATGTAGCTACTGTTCTTCCCTTGTTCTTCAATGGAACTAAAAACTTTCTTTGTAACATCTTATTAAAAATTTCAGTTATATTTAAATGAGCTAATCCAACAGCTGAATCAGCAGTTTTGAGAGGATTAGTATATGTGACAACAAAGATCTCTTTTCAAAATCAGTGCCAAAGGAGGAAATACTTTTCCCTTTATGATATCAAGGTTCATAACTAATGACATATATTATGCAGTTCTCTATCCCCTTGGAAAGACAACATACGCTTTTGACTATGAGGTTGGACTACAGGAACCTCTGAGGTCTTCTTCAAAAGGAACTTTTTCCTTGATAAAAATCCAGACTTGAGAGACAAGGAAAGGAAGACAGATCGACTGATCAGCTATGCGAACAGGATTCCCAGGTGAGCTGCACAGTCTCCAGCCTTTCTCTAGGCTAAGCAAAGCCTTGTGCAACTTGTTCTGATCTCAGAGTTGGTCTTGCTTTTAGCAGAGACTCATGATGGCCCTTTCAACCTGAATTTTTCTGTAACCCTATGATCACCCACCTTACTTCACCCATCCAAAAATAATATATCTAGGCTCAAGGTTTACAATTACTGCCATGTAAACCTTCACTGGGGTTCATCAACAGATGTTTTTTGGATGGATGTGGTTTTTACTTCAAGAGCTGATAATGTGAAAAAAATTAAAAGTGTCTGAATATCTTCTGGTGGGTTTTTGTTTGTTTGGGTTTGGTTTTTTTATTTGTTTTTGTTGATGGTCGTCTTCTTGGGGTTTTTATTTTGTTTTGTTTTTCTTGGTGTAGGGGTTTTTTTGTTTGTTTTTCCAGTATCATTTCATAGAACCGTAGAATCATAGAATAGTTTTTGTTGCAAGAGACCTTTAAATCCAATCATTAACTGCCAAGTCACCACTAAATCTTGTCCCTCAGCACCACATAGACACAGCCATTAAATCTTTCATGGGCTGGTGACTCCCTGGGCAGCCTGGGCCAGGTCTTGACAACAATTTCAGGGAAGAAATTTTCCTAATATCCAACTTAAACCTCCCCTGGCACAACTTGAGGACATTTCCTCTTTTCCTACAGCTTGTTACTTGTGAGAAGAGACTGACCTCACCTCTCTTCAACTTCCTTTCAAGGAATTGTAGAGAGTGAGAAGGTCTCCCCTGAGCCTGCTTTTCTCCTTTTCTTTGATATGAGAAACTCCTCTTTCACCACTCTGTCTAGAAATACTATGAAAAAGCTTTCTGCATGAACACGTTCAGAGAGCATAAAATAAAGCTGCCTGAATTGTTAGGAACAAACCTCAAGTTCCTCCATATACATAAAACAAACCACCACGTGCAGACAACATACCACACTGTCTGCACTCTCTCCCAGCCTATAAATAGTGACTGTGGAGGGAAAATGTGGTAAAATATTGCTTTGGGATAGAGGGCTACTGAGGCTATGAATGCAATGCCTGGAGCTAAAAGCTGAAATTTCTTCATGTAACACTGAGGCGGCTTTTTTTTTTTTTTTTTTTTTGTAATCAGAGGGCAATATTTCACTCTGCAGTTCCTCAAGACAAAAGGCTTAAGAAATATTCTGTGATTTTGTGGTTCTGTGATATGATGACTTCTGTGATTTTTTGCCATGCAGACATGTATAACCCACATGGTTTTATACCATTTCCTTTTAAGTAACCAGCTATTGATGAATAATGTGCAGGTTGAATGTGTTTCATATATGTAATAGAAAATAACTAGAAGGAAAAAAAAAAGCTCAGGCTGTAAAGTCAAATGAGTAAAACTCAGGAAATGCCACAGTTAAGGTTGTTCATGCAGCTTGACCTGGAGTCTCCTGTGGCTTTGCCCTGAATTGCAGTTATTGCATGTTATTTTCCAAAGGCACATGTTGCAATTATGCTATTTCAGTCTCCTCCTTTGTGCCCCCGCTAAGAAGTATCACGTTTCCTAAGAGCTCCTACTCTGCTTATTTTCACTTTTGAGTCTTCAAGACTTCTGTCCCTCTTGTCCTCAACTTCTGCCCTTCCTGAAAAATAATATGAAACTAAACAAATGAAGAAACCAACCAATGAGAATAGGACTAAAGTACGCCTTGCAATTTTTTTATCATGAAATTAGCAGAGCCAACGGGTATTGCTTACTTTAGCATTATTTTGGCCATTGTGTGAGAAAGCTCTATTTGAAATTAAGTGGAGGGTGGCAGTAAGAACTTTTACATCCTTCTACAGGTCTTCTTAAAAAGAGCAGGGTTTTCCATTGGATTACTGGGGGCTGGTGCTGCTTTGAGGTATTCAGAGCTCCAGTAATGAGAGCTGTTTCTATAGCTTATAGAAAAGTAACTCCCAAGGTTACAAAGGGTGTTTGCTGTCATAGAAAGGGAACAAGGCATCTTGAAAACTTCCTTTCTTTCTCTGTTAGTTTTCTTTCTTACCCTTGTAAACACATATGGAGTGAATTAATTTTACACAGTTATTGTCTGTCAGTTATTGCTTTATATATCATGAGGTTTATTTAGAAAAGAAAATTAGGGTGCTGCTCCTTCAAGCATTAAGCAGATGTTCAATGCTAGCAGTGAAAGCATCCCCACTTGAAATCAGTTAAATTATTTGTAGGTGGGAGGCTAAACAAACCTGCATGCATTCGCAGAAACAAGGAACTCTTGGTTAAAATAAGACATGTATTGGGTATATGTCCGAGATTCTCAGTTAAGACAATTGATCCAGAACTAGTCATAGAGATACTGATTGCTCTGTTTTATTTTTTTCCCCACTGACCTTACTAAATAGGTACTGGAAAAAGGGCAGCACATAGACCTAGGCACAGTAATAACAATGTTTTATTGTATTTGTCTGTGTATGTTCAGGTATTACCAGCATATGGTGGCTCACTCTCCACAGCCAACCTTCTCCTCCCCCAATGTAATTAAAATTGACTGAGAAGGGAGCTATGAATCTTTCTCTTTTTTTTTTTTTTTTCCCCTTGGCATCACATATTAAAAGGTGACAGCTCTATCATAACCTTTGCCTGATGCCTGAGTCATACTACATCTCTCCAGAGAGACCTATTATTATTCTTGCACTTTCAAACACATGTGGCCACATTGTATAGCACATTGTTGCTCTAATATATTTAGGAATTTGTGCTGCCTGTACTTTGCTTATGCAATTTTAGAGCTATTTCCATGCTGAGTTCCTTGGAATAGACTCTAAGACCCATTTCAACTGCTCATATTATTGCCTGACAATAATTTTAAGATACCTAAAACATAAATAATTGCAATTTTTTTTTTCATCAGTTCTTCAAATAAGCAAAGAAAGAAAATACACATTTTTTTTTTAATATCATATTTGGTTCTCCCTTTTAAATAATATTTAACATACCCTTTATTTTCTTTCTGATAGGAAATAGGGTTGGAAATGGAGCAGACCAAATTTTTTCCCATGGTGAGATCCAGACCATATCCATTCAGTGCTTTGTGCCTCAATGTCCTCATTTGAAAAAGTAGAAATACTAATGATACTGGTTTGGAGACACAGCCCATATCAAAGTGTTGTCCATGTTTCTATTAATATAGGAGAGGAGACTTGATTCTAACTCTGACCAAAATTATGAAGAGAGCAGTGAAGAGAGCATGTAGGCTTCCCTCCCCTGTTTTGGAAGGGCATGGCACACTGAACGAATGCCACTCCTACACTAGCAGTTTTGCATTTGATTTTAGCCAGAGTATTTCCAATTTCCTTGATCAGCGCAAGCAAAGTCTACCTGGGATACCCTACTCTTTCCCTCATGCCATATCTCGGATGGTAGGATCTTTTTCCAGCCTAACAGTCCTCACTGAAAGCACCCCTTGACTTATGGCAATGACAACAGCTTGGCAAATCCTCTGCCTTTGTACCAGGGAGCCAGACAGCACAAGCTTCCTTAAACTTTTGTACAAGGACAGAAAAAGCTGTGCACTGATGCAAATAGCAGAACCTGAGATCTTCACATCTCTCTGAAAAGTTCAGCTCCTTCATCCACAAGCTTCACATTCTAATTTTTCATAAATGGAAAGCTTCTGTCCCTGAACTGCAATTGCAGATGTAGCAACAATTGTAACAACAACAAAAAATGGGAGAAAAATGAAAGACCATTGTCTTTTTCATGCAGGCTTATAGACCTCTACCCAGGCTAAAAAACCATAGCAGAAATGAGTCCTCTTAAATTGAGCGCAATTTTCCTTGGGTATTCATTTGCATGAAACTGCAGTAAGGAACTGTTGGTATAATTTGACTATTCAGGTTAAATTTTGTTCCATGCCTTTAAAGTGAAGGAGGTAGGGAAATAAGGATTTTGGAAGGGAAGGAGTGAGAAAACAATGGAAAAACAGACTAATATTGTCATGAATAAATAGCTTCCTTCAGGGGACAACAAACTGGTTTGATGTACTGTGCATAACAGAAGCTGAAAATATTTGTGGACCTTGGGAATTCATTTATTGCTTTTTCTAGAGTAATTTTTAGTTTTTTCCTCTCCCCCCACCACTAGTCAGGAAAACAAGATAGTCCAGGTGTTTGGAAACAGAGTTGCTACCTACTGAATTAATGAATGCATCAATATATATTAAATTTTGGATGAGGAGAGGAAAACTTGCCTTTAATGCCAAGCACATCTCTGCATATTTACATTTATCTTAATCTGTATCTTCACAGTTAGTCTACCAAAGATCAGGGATTGGATCCTGTGCAACATACAAGACAAGAAAATAGCATACATGTATGCAAAGCATTGCAAATTAGGTGGCAAGGACTAAACAGGAGGCTCAGTATATGATCCTGTGTTGGAAACATTTGAACTCCTTCATCAGAGGTCTCACTGTACAGTCTTGTACAGAATCAGGCCCAGATAGCTGAATTAAAGTGCTAAGGATAGGACAGCACCTTTAGCTGCTTTGGCTTCTTGTCCTTGTGTCATTTCTTCCTTGATATATTGTCATCAGCTTTTATTGAAGAGTTCAGGCAATATCAGACAAGACTTCTTCTTTGTCTGCAATGACAAAACTCAGAGCAGTGAAAAATATTTTCCTGTTTTCACTATTTTTCCTTCTCTTTTTTTATTTCACTCTGTGTGATGAAGAAGGAAGCTTTGAAATGAAATGAACTTCCTCAAACCAGGATGCTGTGGAAGCTGATATACAACCTTAAGTAGATTAATGAACCACTGGGTCAAATTTTAAGCCTACCCTGGTGGGTGTGGTGACCTTTCCAGCACCTCTACCTTGCAGTCTTATCCCAGACACGGGCACAAGCTTATCCAACTTGTACCTAAAAATTTTAATTCAAATCATTACCCGTTAAAGATAAAAATGAAAAGGGAAAATGAGAGAGAAGTGGAAATGGAAGATTTATTTCTATGAAGTGGCTAATGTGATTAGCTTTATTGTAAAGAAGAGCTGGTGAAGCTGCAGTTTTGATCTCTCTCTAGCTTGGGAACTGTGGCCATGTTGTACAACAAGCTTTAAGATCTCAGTGCTCTGGGCAAGGCAACCGACCCTTTGAAGTGCTTTTTTTTTTTTTCTCTCCATCTTTTTTTTTTTTCTTGAGTGGACAGGAAAACTAAAGAATATATTTCAACAGCCTAGATTTTTTCACAGTCTGTAACTGATTTCATAGTCCTGAGAACTGATAGTCCTCATGGTTTTCATTGTGAGCACCAACACCAGGACTGTTTGTTTCAAGTTGTTTGCTTTGCATTGAATATAGTGTTAATATTCCCTTAAGTCCCAAAGTGTTTTATAGAGGTAAAAGGAGAAGCCTCATCTCACAAATGTGATATTTGAGGTAAAGGGAGGTTAAGAGACCTCTTCATTTACTGAAGCATGTCAGTAACAAAGAGAGGAATATTCACCACATCTCCAGGCTCCCATCCACTTATTTTGGAAATGAAGTACAGGAATAGAAAGCACACAAAGAAAACAATAGGTTCATAAAATAGCCCCAGCACTACCTCCATCACCAATATGTTGAGCAAAGTGCATGTTTTCTTTAGGAGCTGGAGCAACTTCCACTGGTCCTGCTATGTGCAGAATTTGTTTTCTATTTTCTTTTTATTGTTCCCTGGAGTGTTGTTTGTCATCAGTGTTTCTGAATTTTTCTCTGTTTTGCTCAGTGTAATCATAAAGGTTGTTGCTTTAAACTGGATCTGAAGGGCTAAAGTCTGTGCTTTGCCAGGAGGTTTGTGCATACAGCATTTTCTTCAAGTCAGTGAAATTCTTACAAAGAAAGTTGGTGAATACAGCTCATTACTAATTAGTCGAGACTTCAGTTATTAGTCAAGAAATCTGTATTCGTCAAGGTCAGTGCAGGGCAGAGTCATAAAATAGTGTCCTTCTTTTCATGCACTGTGTGTGGGGAAATGAAATGAAGGACAGAGACAGCTCATCGGACTTGACATATTTACAAGGCAGGTAGTTTACCTCTGAGCTAGCTGTTGAGCTTCCCTTTACAGTCAACAGAGAGAAAGAAATGCCCCCACCACATGCAGTTTATCTCACCACAAGGAGATACCTAAAATACATACTTTGATGGTCTGTACTGTGAACTCCTGTGAGAGCCATTTAAATGACAAACTCAAATGTGGACACCAACTCTACCTAAAGTCAAAATTTAGAAGGAAAGTGAATCCTAGCCAAAATTCCTTTATCTACACAACTTTATTTCCTAACTTTAACTCTTGGTTCATTATATTTTCTTTTGTCTGAGCTTATGTAAATTCTATAGATGTCTATAGGTTTGGATGGAGAAATAATTACAAGAAAACAAAGAGTGAGGTGATGAAATGTATGTGCTGAGAAGATAGTGGATTAAATTTCCTAAGGAATGACGAACTCTGGAGACTAGTATGATCTGCAAGAGCTGATAAATTCAGGGACCAAGAGGACTATGGTAAAACTGGAAAACTATTTCGATGAGAAAATAAGAATACACAGGCAGGTAGCTCATTGGAGACCACACCATGGAGGGCGCTTAGAGGTCATGGGAAAGCTGGTGGGGAATGGTGCAGAATAGAACAGATAGATAATCCATGGGTGGTGTGATATGATGTACCTATGCCCTTGACTTCTACAAGGCAGAATGCCAGAGGCCATGAGATAATGGACCTTACCTTTAACTCAAATTACATTTTGGCACAAAAGTTCCCAAGTGTATGCACAGTTGACAAGAAAATCAATAAGGCGGCGTTATGCAGTGGACCTGATGATTACAAAATCCTATCATTACTAACTCTCAAGGAAAAAATGACTGATGCAGCTTAGTCATTATTAATTATTTGCATGACAGTTTTCTCCTAGAGATACTATACTGTGTCCACAGGGGCAGGTGCTGTCCATAACGACAGTAAGAAAGTCTGTACCTTGATGATCTTATTCAGCCTTATACTAGAATGAGAAAAAAGTGCAGAAACCAGTTGTTCAACAAAAGACTAGAAGCTGTCCTTCTACACAAGCAGTTTAGTGGCCTTTTTGCAGGTTATTACTCTTACTGAGGTCCCTCTGTTGAAGGGCTTGGAGGTACATTCTTCCTTCTGCATGTTTTATTTTGTAATATGTTTTTTTCCTTGATTCTAAGAAAGTGCAAAATATCAAAGGCTTAGCTTTATAAGGACTAACTTTCATGCAGAATTTCAGCACTGGGATACAAGCTAAGTACACCTTACAGACCCTCTCTGCAGATTAAAAGTTTAAAATAAGATTATAACAGTATATCCTATTCTTGTCCATAGCTCACTGTTTCCACCATCAACCTCCCTGTTTTATGGGATTTATAAATCAGCTTTGAAAATTTTCTCCAGGCTAAAGTTTGGTATAGAAGGTCACAGCCAAGACTTGGTTTCACTAAAACTCGTTAAAAATGGTTTGATGTTTTAAATTACAGTGAAGCAAGAGAGGAAAAATTCTATTTTTGTGGCTTTCAACATTTCCTCCCCCGCAGCCCCATCCAATTTGAATTAAAATGCATCTGAATAACTGTGTTATGGTATGACTTTCTTTTTTTGTGGTGCTGCAATCCAGTCTTTTTGTGGGTAAGACAGCCCCCTTCTAATTTCCAGAATGTGCAGCTCAGCTGCTGAACATGGCTGGAAAACATTTATATTTCAGAAGTGACTTTCCACTTTGAAAATGTTTGTAAAATCTATGGCAACCTAATATGATCTGGGTCCAACTGAAAGCCTGTCTAATTCTCTCTGCTGACCTCAGTGGACACTGGAAGAAGCAGTGTATGAACCAAATGTCACTCCTTTGGATATTTTTTTATTTAAGTTATGGTATTAGTACCTGGAAGAGGGAATGTCAGATGAAAGTAAGCATTGCTAGACACAAAGTAACCCAAGTGGAAAGAAGCAACCATAAATATCCATTCTCAGTGAAAGGCTCTACATTAATTGTTGCCACTCAGAGGAGGGCTCTTGGAGGCACTGCAGACTGGTGTAACACGTAGAAGGTGTTTAGAGACAGAAAGGATCTTAGGATGGGAATGGAGATCCCAACAACCACCACAACTCTGTTTAAAGCTACATCTGTAATGTCTCCTGAGAATTATGTCATCTCACAATGGATAATTCCCCTTAGAAGGAGGGGAAAAAACCAAACAAAGATTACAAAGATGTCCAGAGTTGTGTAACACCTTCTGCAATAAGAAAGAGCCCAATAAAATAGTTCATTTATCTTGGCAACAACTGGGATGGACACAATCAGAGACACAGAAAACAATGAATGACTTTGAAAAAGTGAGCAAGGAATAATTTTTCTTCCTTTCTTGAAACACACAGAATAGGGGACACACAATTTTATTACCAGGAAAGCAGCTCAAAACAAACAGAGTGAACTGCTTTTTCACATGGAGTGTAATAAAAGTAGCCAGAATGTTGTGGAAATTTGAATGAATGTGTTCAAAAACTTACTAGACTTTTTCAACGAGTATGTATCAGGAGCTATTAAATGCAGTGGCAGGTCCTTATACCACTTATTGCCTAGACTTGAAATCACCATGTAAAAATAGCAGGACACAGAACACATTGCTAGCTTTTTGTTAAAGAATCATAGAATGTTTTGGGTTGCAAGGGGCCTTAAAGATTACCTACTTTCAACCCCCCTGCCATGGGCAGGGACACCACCCACTAGACCAGGTTGCTCAAAGCCCTGTACAACCTGGCCTTGAACACTTCCAGGGATGGAGCAACTTCCCTGGGCAACCTGTTCCACTGTTTCACCATCCTCAGAGTCAAGAATTTCCTTCTTATTTCCAGTCTAAATCTACCTTCTTCCAGTTTCAAACCATTACCCCTTGTCCTATCACTAAGGGCTGAAACTGTTTAGCTTTGTCAAACATATATTAGGAAGACATATTAGGAAAAAGGAAATCCCTATAAAAGTGACTTTCTCAGAAGTGATGTGATGTAAGCATGATAGATATGAATACACATCTTATTACTGCTATTAAATGTACACTTTAACTTTATTAAATTCAAAGCTGCAGAGATGACTGGTAAAGAGAATTGATTGTTTGTGGCAGTTTGCCTGATTTTCACAATGTATTAACATGAGATTCTAGTCCCATAGAATTGGTTTCTCAAGAGCTTCTTTCTTGGAGCACAAGCCTTACTGAGAGTAAGTTGTGAGTTATTTCTTGAGTCCCGACACATGATTTACAACATCAGTTTTTTTCTTAGAGCATTAAATTGTGTAAAGTAATGAAGTTTTCTGGAAAATGTCTGCTTTTACCTAGAAAGGACCTGCTGTTCTCATAGTAACTGAAAAAAAAAACCCTGAAGAGACAACCTTGCAATAACATGAATGCTCAGAAAATAAATGAAAATAATATTGAACTACTTATCTATTCTAGAAACTTCATGCAGTAAGGGCCAAGCTTTGGGTTTGTAGTACCTTAAGAAAGTGTTTATCTTTCTAAAGAGCTTTCATTTGTTATTTTTAAATCTTTTTTAATAGTTATGATATATAAAAGCCACTTCAAATGATTTGGATTAAGCAGAATCAAAGATCTGACTGTTAAAATGTCCCTCTACAATCTGTCATATTTTAGAGGACTGAAATAGATGTACTGTATCAATACTGCACTTTATCTGTGAGGGGTTATCACATGATTAACTTAATGCACTAAGAATAGCCAGGTTCATTAATATACTCTTCAAAGACAGTGAATTTTCATTCCGAAGATTCTGCTTTTTCTTAAAATGGAGAATTATCTTCAAGAATATCAATTTTGTGTTAAGATTTGAAGGTTGGGTTTTTGTTTTTGTTTTTATTTTATTTCCCTTTGAGGTGAAATAGCCACCAAACATCCTTTAAAGTCCCCATTGAAAATATATTTTGAAACAGGTCACCATAATTGAAATTGGCAGCTGAATATGACCTTAAAACAAAAAATGAGCTGTTTAACTCATCTCAAATGCTTTATTCTTCTGAGAAATTATGTTTTACTTCGTTTTTTTTTTTTTTTCTGATAAATATTCAAGAATATGTATATATATAACTCAAGAAATCTATTTTTCATCAGAAATTCTCATTAGTGAAAAATTGGTTTAGACCATTTCTATGAAACATTGTTCTTTAAGTTGAACACTTGTACAAGCTTGTTGCCATGAACTTGATTTCTTATTTAAGAGCACAGAGTCATGCTGGTTTTGAGAAAAAAGATCCCTTTGACACATCAGCATTTCTAAACATCTCTGTGAGAGTTTTACATGGACATTGTCAGGTATTTCAGGTATTATGTTGGTTGCGTTTAGTCAGAGAGTAGTGTAGAGATTTTACATGGTATGACAACACGGATCTAAGTCTATTTGCTTTAATTCTAAATACTACTGGGCTTTTTTGCCCTAAACCATAGCAAAGTCAAAGTAATGAATTGCTAGGCATCAACATTTTATGGCCTTTTGTTATTGCAGAGGAGAAGAAAAAAAAATCTGTCTGTATTGTCTTTAATAGTTGCTGTGCACCCAACCGATAATTATTAAAGATGCATTCAAATACCAATATGACCTGAAATGCTTCATTGTGTTCTGCTACAATACCTGCAGCTTGTGCTTTATAAACCATATTCACGAGGATTTAAGTGCTAAACCCAAGTAATATTTGTATGACAGTGTTCCCCAAGGAAAACTCAGACACTGCAGTAAGTGATGTAATCAGGCAGTTAGCAGCACTACTGTTCACACCTACTCAGGAAAAGCTTGCTCCCTACACCGTGTAAAGGGTTGCCACCTCAGAATTGTTCTGCAGGTGAAGGGAGTGACTAAGAGTACAACTGGGTGAATGAAAAATGTGTCATATATGTCAGGAAACTAAAATATCTTTGTATCACCAAAATGATTCCTTAGTGCTCTACTACTTCTGAGTTAAACAAGGGGGTGTGGAAACAGCTATTTGAGCTGTAACACATTTAATGCCTGACACAGGAATTAACGATTACCATTCTTTATGTTATTGGTAGGTATGTAAAATTTTCCCAGTGGAGTTGTGAATCCTATGAAGTTAATAATACACATTCATTGAGTCTGTGCTGGCCTCTAGAAGATCTCTGTAGACTACCCAGTGACTGTAGATCACGGGCTGAAAACTACTGTTAATTACTTAAATCTGAATAAATTCAAAAAGGAAATCAAAATGAAGTTTCTAATGGCAAGAAGACTCTGTTTGTGTGTCAGAGCCTACCAAGAGAAGAAATGGCAGCATGAATCTTAAGTGACTTCCAAGCCTGACTGATTTATGAATGAGATGATAAAAACCCTAAGAATTTAATTTTAGCACTACTTTATAACTATGTTTTTCATATGTGTCTTCAAAATACTCCTAGAAAAACAAACAAGCAAAAAAAAGGTCAACATAGAAAGTCTTTTAAAACAGAATATTTGAACATTTAGAAGTCCTAGAAATGCTGATGAGCATGTCCCTGGGGGGAATTTTAGATAAAACTAGAGAATATGTTATGGTCACACATTTACAACTGTTTTGTAGTTAAGATTCATGGATATAGTAGCAAGCCAGAGCTCCTATACCTCCATGCTGAACATATGCAATAATTTTGATTATTTTGGAAAGCATCAATCACCACATACAGTCTGCATGCTTGTATGGACCTACTGGGTGTGAGTTGCCTATTTTTTTCATCCAGAGGTCTTCAATAAAACCATAGTTTCCATTTCTAGGTATCATTTACTAGTTTTATACCCTGTGCTATGTGAATATAGGCCACAATAGGTCTGTCTTAAATTATAAATTACTGACTTGGACAAAATCAAGATATGTTTGGAAGAATAAAAGCAACAGAACTAATGTTCATTGAGAAATCCCCACCTTCAGATAGAGAGAAATCCCCTCTTTATAGATAGAATAGCTGGATATGGTCTGATTTTAACTTATATTTTGAAGAAAAAAAAAAATCTTAAATCATCTGACGTGTGATTTATCTAACATATTTTACTGCACATGTAAAGCAACTTGGTCATGGCCTGGCCAGAGTTACCCTCCCTGGCCATGGCAAAACTGCAACTTTGTTTAAGTCCATTAAGAAAAAATGTTAATTTGTGAGTATAAATTTGCAATTTTCAGCATATTAATTGTTGAAACAATAGCTGAAGGACAATTTACTTGGTCAAGCACACTTCTCACACATGTAATACATTCTTTCAAGGCCATCCCTCTGCTGACTTGAGCTCTGCTGTATTTTTAAATTTAAACAGCCTGAGGTGAGGCTTTTTGCCTGAATCCTTACTCCATTGAAGACAATGGTAAAAATTCACTCACGTCAAGAGGAAAAAGTTCTGGCACTAATGAAGAAGCTTTGGCTAAAGTACCTTTGCCTGAAAATCACTTGCCTGGGTTGTGACCCCTGTTTTGCAGCTTGTGTCATCTCTCAAAGATCTGTCTGCTTTAGGTGCATTGCACAAACTTCATACTTATTTGGCTAGATTGTTGATGATGACCGATAAGCTAAGCTCCTGTTTTACAGAGCTAACTTATTCTTTATGGACTAAGCTGGAGTTGAGGGACACAGAAATGTCACACGAGGCCTGATCCCCTGGAAAATGTGTTACCTTTGAGACAGACTGGTGCAATGCAGTGCATTGATGCACTTTTAATATTGAGCCAGAAAGGACAACTCATGTTTTTTAAATATCCTATGTTCCTGCTTGGCCTCCAGGATATATTTCTGCTTCACCAGAGTCAGGTAATTCAGAAAACTACTTCTTCTCTTCCTTCACCTGCCCTAAGCAGTAAGCAAAAAGGTTTTTCTTCAGATTAAAGTGCCTCCCTTCATCCTCATGGCATTAACACTAAGAGGAAGGGGAAACTTTATTCCTTGCAATATAACCTATAAGCTGGTGCTTAAAGCCTGATTGTGGAAAGACACAGCTTTTTATTTCCATGGACTGAGGTGGAAATTAAAGTTATGTAAGCTGTTTTCCAGGATATTGATCTAAACACAGCTACCATTTGAAGGCTGGTGATGTGCACTTTTTGCATAGATGACCTTAATGATAAGTACACTCAACCATAGACCCTGTGCAGCCAGCAAGGCTTGTTTGGTTCCCATGGAGGGAAACTGTGACTTTGTAGCCTACTGGTGAGGATATTTAGGTAGAGGTAAGGAAAGCAGGTTTATTTCCTTTGATGTCTTGTTTTTCCATTCTGTTTCTTTAGCCCAACAATTATCTAAGGTAAAGTATGTAATCAGCTGTTGGAGAAATTATGACTTAAGTGACTGAAATGTTTTCCTCCTCTTTACTTACAGTAATGCAGCCCTTGGAAACATGTCCTCAACTATGTGAAAGGTTGAAATGCAGACAAAACACCTCCTGTTGCTTTTTCTTCTTGTCTTGTCATGTCAATGCCATGACTGTCAATCAGGATGTTAGTGCTTTCCCAGCGCTCATGTAGCTGCACAGGTGCTTTGCTTGGCTGTGCTGTATTTTCTCCCTGAGATGGTTATCTAACTTTAGCCAGTGCTAATGGTTGCAGTGACAAATTCTTGTTGTAATTCAGTGTCTACTCACTAATGGGAAAATATGATGCCATTCCCATGACATTGTGTGAAGTTGATGGCATGTAGTGAGGAACTGGACAAATTTGAATTTTGGGTATCTTCACAAAAACGACTCCACCCCTCTGGGCTCCTGTTCCAATGCCTGTCAAACTTTATAGTGGGAAAAGTTCCTTTCTACTTAGATAACAACTTTTGTCTGTTGCCTTTTATTCTTGGACTGTGAACCCTTCACAAGCATCTGGGTCTTTCTTACCTAAATCCTCATTATGTAGCTGTGGACAGCATTAACATCTACTCTAAACCTTTTCTTCTGAAAAGTGAGCAAATCCAATTCCCTCATTCTCTTATTGACTATTATATATGATAGATTCTCACTCGACTTTAGGATTCCACCTGAATATATAAAAAGAAAGGGACTGATGGAAGGGCTCTAAACAGGTGGGCTTTTCCCTTCCTCACCAAGATGGGCAGCAGTATCAGTCTGCTTGAGGCTAAAGAGGCTTTATAGATGGGTGTTGACAGGATGGATTGATGGGCCAAGGCCAGTGGTATGAGGTTCAACAAAGCCAAGTGCCAGCCCTGCACTTTGTGTAGATGTGGCACTTAGGGACATGGTTTAGTAGTAGACTTGGCAGTGCTGGGTTAACGGTTGGACTTAATGATTTTAAAGGTCTTGTTCAATGAAAATGATACTCTGATTCTAGGTTTTTCTAAACCGGGAGTTTTAATTTAAGTAACTATATACACATATTTAAGGAAATGTCCTTGATTTCAAGAATAATAACCTCATGGTTGCTATTTTTCTAGAAATGCTGCACAAACCCCTCACTCACAAATTACTGATTCATCGGCACAGGTATGCAGGCATACAAATATGAGTAAGTTGTCTACAATTAAATTATTCATTGGAAAACTGAGACTGATCACAGAATCACAGCATGGTGGGGGTTGGAAGGGACCTCTAGAGATCAGCTGGTCCAACCCCCCCTGCTCCAACAGGGTCACCCAGAGCAGGGGGCCCAGGATCCCACTGTCCAGGTGGGTTTGGAATCTCTCCAGAGGAGACTCCACAACCTCTCTGGACAGCCTGAACCAGGCTCCATCACCCTCACAGGAAAGAATTTTCTCCTCCTCTTCAGATGTAAACTCCTGGCTTCCAGTTTGTGCCTGTTGCTCCTCATCCTATCACAGGGCACCACTGACAAGAGTCTGTCCCCATCCTTTTGTCCCCAGAGGGGCCTTTAACTCTTGATCAGTGTTATTAAGATCCCTTCTCAGGCTGCTCTTCTCCAGCTGAACAGCCCCATGCCTCTCAGCCTTTCCTCATAAGAGGGATGTTCCATATCTCATAAGACAGATGATTTTACTGAAACCTGAAATTTAATCTTGGGTTTGATAATACTGTCCATATCAGATATACACATGTCCAGATCAGCTGCCTGGATCTTGAAAAAGGCCAGTTTCTTGTCATGTGAAGAATTCCAGTGTCCTAGATCAGGGAAGCTTATGAGTTTCTAGAACATTTTGGGAAGGTTGCCAAAGCTGTAATGCAAGCCTGGCCTTTTTAAAGCTCACTGAATTGTATTATTAACCTTGGAATAAAATTTAAAAAAAGGACCATTTGCAAATTCTATTTTGATGATTAACATGCACAAGTGATAGAAAGCAAACATCAACCTTCCCCTGGACACCTACTCCTCATTTGCACATGCTAATTACTTACATTTGCATACACATAAGAAAACACAGTGCTTTCCCCATTAGTACTGATCACATTCCTCATTAAGCTAAGTAAATACCCCCAAAATACAAACTCAGTTGTAGATAATTTTAACATTATTTTACATAGACTAACAGTCAATACATTCTTCAGGCTTTTTGGCTGTCCTGGATAGTAACTTTAAAGGAAAAAAATCCAACTGTGTCCTTTGATACTGGAAACAAATCAAACTCTGGCTAGGTCACCTTATGACAGTGTTATGGTTTGGGTCTGCAGTTGTCAGATGCTGGAAGCTGAGCAGCTGCTGGCACAGGCTGCTTATCTGCATGCATCTAATATAACATTTCCTCTGTGTGAAATGTGAACACAGCTCTATTCAGCCCCTGTGTCACTTCTGAATCGACACGAGCTCAGCAGACCCTTCTGTTCTAAACACTGAGAGAGTTCGGAGGGGTGGGTGAGAATGAAGGTATTACATTTCTACCTGTAAGTTAGTATGAACATTTTATAATTAAGGGTTCCAGTTTATGACTGGGATTTTGGTGGGTCTCGTGAAGGAACATGGAGAATGGTTTAAAAAAAGCATGTGTTCAGACTACAACTGAAACCTCCTGCTCATACAGAAATTCAGCTCAGGAGATTATAGATGAAGAGTTCATCACACCAGGATGAATATTTAGCTTAAACACCCAGTTTATATTAAAAGAGTAATACCTAATCTGAAAAAAATTCAGTGCTGGTCAATTCTGGATTTTCCAAAGCCACAGGCTCTATAGCAATCTTGTTTGCATCTCCTACCTTGACCTGAGCTACACAGATAGCTGAGCTGGGTTTATATCTGCTTTGCATCACCAGAGCAATGTAAAGCAGTCACAGAACACATATATATCTTTCCTGGTCTGCAAACATATTGCTGCTTCCAGGTACATGGCTGCAAGTAGAAGTGTTTGCATAAAGCAGTAGGGACAAGCTTGTTTTTCCTGATGGCAATAAATTACCAGTGGGGAAGCTGAAAGATGCACCTCCAAACATGCTGGTGTTTAAAGAATGATTTAATCATCTACAAGAGATGATAAGCAGGGAAAGAGGGGAATTTGCAGGTAACAATTACTATAGTTTCCAAGGCAGAAGAAATCTAGGCAGAAGCCTTCCAAGCTCTATAAACAGCAGAGGAAATTCAGTGTTGAGATGCAAAAATAATGGGCAGTATCTTGAAATACTCATATGTATATATTATACAGCTGACTATGCAAATTCTGTCTTAACTCTTGGCTCTAGGAGATCTCTAGTTATTATAAATAACAATGTAAATACTTATTGTGGAGGAAAGGTCAGTTGAACAAAATTGCCAGGGAACATGAAGACCACAACAGGGAATAGTCAAGAAATTTTTTCAAACTTGTATAAATCAAAATATCCCTTTGCCTTGAATGCCATATGCAGTTCCAGGCATCTAAACTCAAAAGAGGACAGAGCAGAAGTGTAAATGATTTTGTAATTTGTAGCAACAACTATTAAAAAGTGAGATCATTCAATTCAGAGAGGAAAAAATTATCCAAACCATGATAAATGTATATAATTAAATAAACTATACAGATGAAGTAGATGGAGATACTTTCTTAAAATGTTAGAAAAACAGTATCTCCTGAAATAGAAAGGCAACAAATTTTGAACTGCAAAGCACAATAATTTTTGCAGTAAAATAATAGACTATGGAACATATTGCTACATGACATGGTGGTGATCACAAAGTTACCAAGCTTAAGGTTGTTGTTTATTAGGGGTAAGAAACGTGGTATTCCTACAGATTTGTGTCCTAAATCTCTCCTCTCCCCTTGTCTTATTGCCACCTCTCCTACATGTTGTATTAAGAAAGTGCCTGTTACCTGAGTGAGACACACATACTAACTGATTAATTAATAGGTACTTCTTCAAGGGGTGAGATTAACACATTAACAAAACTTTACCTCTTTCTTCTTTCTTTCTAAAAAGCTGGTGTAGCTTGACAGCTTGGAGACTTCTCTGGTTGAAACAGAGCAAAATATTTGAAAGAGAAGAAGGTAGATAGGTTATTGGGAAGTGAGGATAAAAGACTCCTCCTTGTCCCTAGAGAAATATAATTTGCTGTAGGCTGCAGTGCATTTTTCATCCTGAAGTAGCTTCTAAAGAGACTTATCCCAGAATGCCACCAGGTCATTGTAGATTTGTGAGCATTTCCAGTATTGACATTGAAGTCAGACAGTGCTCCAGCATTGGCTGGATAGGTAGTTAGGGATATGCCACCAATGAGGATGGCTTTTCCCTGCTTCAAAGTCAGCCGGAGAAGCACAGTGAGAGATGGAAAGCCATGCCTAACTGAATGCAAAGACAGAGAACCGGTAGGTTTTCAGGGGGAAAGCCAGGGCTGAAGCCCAAATTTGACATATGAGAACTTGGAAAAGTTGCAGAGCAGCTAAATAAGGAAATCTTGCCAATTTATTTCTGTTTGTTTGAAAGATCATGTGTCAGACTAAGCTTGCTAACTCCTTCCTAACTGCAAGAGTGATATTCTCCAGTAGTTGTGGATATTTACTTTATATTCAGATGTGGTTTTTATTTTCTCTGACCTTTTCTCTGAGATATAAGGATGCTTTGCTTCTGATACTCCTTATTCAGCTTGCAATACTAAAAGAGCATATGCTGTTTCAAGAGAGTGAAGAGCATATTGCTTTCAATCCAACATCACTTACTTGGGATCAAGCAAAACTATATGCAAGAGTAAAATGTCTCCAGTACACATTTTATTGTCTCTACACATTTCTTTTGTACAAAAGTGAAGCAGTTTGTAAAATAAAATGTCATCTTCCAGCACACGTAGGTTGAGATTCCTCAAAATCATAAACTGCAATAAAAAATGAACAAAGTTTTATGAGCTGTGGACCATCTTGTGCAAAATAACCTACTTCTTATCTTCACCCTACTATTACTTCCAGAGAGCAGTGTTGAAAATTTAAGTGATACATTTTGATCTAAAGCTCCTTGCATCCTCTAGTTTGCACAGAAAACTTTTCCATTAGGGTTTCTTAAGATAGCTGTGAAACAACTTTAGGAGCTGGGTCTGCAAGCCATGTTGTAGCTTCTTGATCCGCCTTTACTGTAGGGAGATGGTAATAGATTGGGTTCTGCGATAAATTCTGACAAGTAGGTATTGTGGGGCTCCAGTGAGAACACATTTCTGTTAAACAGTCTCACTTGTTATGGACAGAATCTGTCTTTCATAAATTTAAAGTATCTGTAGTCTTACTGAGTATCTGTACAATATCTGTAAACTTACTGAGCCAGTCCTTTCGTGGGATTTACCTGGGGGGAAAAAAAAAAAAAAAAGAATGAGTTTTACTAAGAGGTCAGACACATTTGCAACTTCTTCAAGGGAGATTAAGTAGCAAGACATTGAAGTGGGAGGTATAGAAATGCATCCCTGAAATTCTCATTTTTCTGTCATTTTAGGAAATGTATGTGTGTGCCAAAGGATCTCGTTGTTCTTCTGATGTTTTTATCAGATCCATGAGAAATGCAGTTGGTTCCAGCCTTGAAATGCAAATTTGTCTTACAGTGCTCTTGCTGCCAGTAGGAAAACTAAAAATACATATGTAATGATGTTCCTGGAACGTTTGCAAATGCCTTTAGATGATGATTCCAGTTTTTTTTCTGCTATCCAGAATAGTGTTAATTTTACAGGCTCATTTTGGCCAAAATGCATGGAGTTGCATTTAAATTAAAAATTCCTCTGAGGGTATTAATTATTAGAAAAACTTTGCCAAGTAGGTAGGTCACCAAACTGGAGCCCAGAAAAAAAAAAAAAAAAAAAGACAAAAAAAAAAA
>JANHGN010018792.1:18551-32637 GCA_024605025.1 Megaceryle maxima | reverse complement strand
AAGCCTCCTTTTTTCCAATCTAGACAAGAAGAAATATTGTTTTGAGTAATGTGAAAACAGGAAATATTCTGGGGTTCATACTAATTAATATGAAGTATGCTGAGAATTCTCCTAATAGAAATATATTCTGACTTTCATTAGGATATGGTCTCTGCTTCATAATACTTTAAGACTGAATAAGGACTGACCAAATTTGTCTCCCTTCTCCTAATGAATTTGACAGTTTCTTCTTTGTTTATTATTTCAGGGGACAATCTTGACTGAACATTTTCCTGATCATACAATATCTTATTCTGAAGTTTGCATGCCATTTTAGTAGCCATAAATGGCTTAATCATTTATAAAGCCATAGAGTTTCTGGCGTGTTTCTTTTGTGTAGCAAAAATAAACTCAGGTTTAGCACTACTGTTGCTATTTTAGAACTCATCCTCAGAGGTTTCTCGCTGTTAGGTTGGGATGCTGCTGTATACAGAAATCCTACAAGCATTTTCAGAGGTATGTTCTGCCAAAATTTGACTTCAGATGGAATTGGGGTAAAAATGCACCTAGAATTAAGTATCCTAATTCCTCAAAGGTGAAGAGCTGCCTTTACTTCAGAATGTCATTTAACCTCCTCTTATCATTCCTTTGCAGTATAAGGAAGCATTTAAACTCTTTAACTGTACACAGGGGTAATCTACTCAAGTGTAGATAGGTCTTGTTACTGTTGTAGATGAACAGCTATTTTTTTCTGTTAGTTAAAAATATTCACACAATTTGTTTCCTTTTATTAAAATGTCTTTTTGCATAGACACTTATGGAAAGAATATTTTGTTTTGATTTGGTTGGGTTTGGTTTAGTTTATTCTAATAATTTATTGGATTCCTGGCATAAGGTAACGATCATATAGGAAATCCTATCTCTTGAATAGCATGGTCAGTGGTTGTCTGGATGGTGACCTGCTCTAAGTGTCCTTGCACAAGCATTGTCAGCTGGATCCAGATGAGCTTCTCCAAAATACTGTTCTGCTCAGATCTTTTAGTTCAAGGTTCTATGCGAACAATTCAGCAGAGGATAGGAAGCCTCCACAGAGGGATCTGGACAGACTGGATTTATAGGCCCAGGCCAATGGTATGAGTTTCAACAAGGCCAAGTAGCAGGTACTGCACTTGAGTCATAAAAACCCCAGGCAATGCTACAGACTTGGGGAGAAGTGGCAAAAAAGCTGCCTGGCAGAAAAGGACCTGGGGGTGCTTGTGGACACCCAACTAAACATGAGCCAGCAGTGTGTCCAGGTGGCCAAGAAGGCCAATGGCGTTCTGACTTGTAGTAGAAACAGTGTGGCCAGCAGGAGTAAGGAAGTGAATGTCAACCTGTACTCAGCACTGGTGAGGCTGCACCTTGAATGCTGGGTTCAGTTTTGGGCCACTCACTACAAGAGAGACATTGAGGTGCTGCAGCATTTCCAAAAAAGAGCAACTAATCTGGTAAGGGCCCTAGAGCACAAGGAGCAGCTGAGGGACCTGGGTTTATTTAGTCTGAAGAAAAGGAGGCTGAGAGGAGACCTTATTGCTCTCTACAGTGTTGTAGGGAGGTGGGGGTTGGTCTCTTCTCCCTAGTAACTATTGATAGGATGAGAGGAAGTTGCACTGGGCAAGGTTTAGATTAGATATTATGAAAAAATTATTTACTGAGAAGTTATAAAATCCTGGAACAGGCTGCCCAGGGAAGTGGTTGAATCACCATCCCTGGATGTGTTTAAAAGTCCTATAGGTATGGTGCTTAGGGATATGGTGTAGCACTGGTGTAGCATGTGATAGAGTTAATGGTTGGACTTGATAATCTCAATGGTCTTTTCCAACCTAAACAATTCTAGGATAGGTACCCTACATCATGAAAAAAATTAGGCCCAAAATTCCTTACCTTACAAATATGTTCTCTGATAGTCTACCACAGAAGCAAAGAGAATGTCAGTCTGGCTCAGATTTTGTTTAACATCCCTGTTTGGCAGTATGTTTGAAATATGAGCTGATGTTTTTATTGCCATTAAAATGAATATATACCTTTCACTGCCTGCAAGGATTTCTTACTAGCTACATATATTGTTTATATAATAAATTATTTCACTGTCTTCTGGGTTTGAGAGGAATGAGTAATAGAAATTATTTTCATCAATTCCCTTTACCTGTTAACCTGTTTTATGCAAGACCAAATATCAGCTGGGGTATACACAGCATTGCTTAGACATGAGAAAGGAAGATTATTTTTATCCTTTGCTTCTGTGAAATGCTGCCTGCTCATCATCAGCTTGTTTTTGATAATTGTGGTTACTAATTTGTGCTAATGAAAATATAATATGTGGAGGGTTATTCAGCTTATTTTTTTTTTCTCTTCCAGGCTAGATGAGGAACATGTTTAGATGCTAAAAAAACTTTCTGATGTTACAGTCCATCTTTTGTAACATGTAAGGGTAAAACCAGAAAGCTGCACAATCTATTCTTCTCATGTTAATAACTTTTGACAGCCTTCAAGGTTTGACCTTTCTGAAGGTCCTAGAGTGTTGCTGTTCTGTTGTTTCTGTTTGCTGGTATTCACAACAGGCAAGGAATTTCTCTTGGAAATCCATCAGCTAAAGTTTAGTTTTAGCCATATATTTGTTGCAAACTATGTCATGACAGAAAACTTAGCATAATTACCAAAGCTTCAAGTGTCTGTCTTCCTACCTGTTTGTGCATTTTCACTTATTTATTCATTATTCTCTCATCTTGAAGCTTTTAAAATATGGCTCTCACTGTGTCTCAGTAGTTACTCTGTGATTGCAGCTAAGATTCCATGTGAACGGATACTACTATTATAATGATTTCAGTGACTTCGACAGAACTAAAGTAACAGCTTTCATTTATTTATTTATCCCCTTTAGGTAGTTTACAATTTTGGTCTCTTCCTTCATTTAAGCATGAGCCCATAGATTCCTTCTTTAACATTGGTGGGGGTGGGGAGGAGTTGCAGAATCAGGCCTTGTGTATGTGTACGTGCACTCAGACACTGAGTTTAAATTGCTTTGTTCTCTGTATTTGTTGACAATTCAGTCAAGGTGAACAACATTACAAGACAAAGAAAAGGAAATAAGAAAAATAAAGCAGATGTTACATCAATTTTGTATGGGAAATGTAGAGTTTAATGTTCTCTTCTGTTCATGAATAAAAAGAAAGAAAAGGAAAGAATCTTTCCTGGAAAAAAAAAGGATGCAAGTAGAATATTACTTAATATTTAAACATATGTTCATACTAAATGGATCAGAATGTAATCAGGTTTTACTACTTTTCTTCTTATTTGCATTAAATTTCAATTTAGGTGCCAGAAATATATTTTATGATTACCATTTTTTATGGTACATGTCATTTATCATCTGTGTTCTAGAGAGTTCTGTCTTTGGTGGGCTTTTTCTGCATTGAAATCTGATATTGTTAAATGAGAAATTTTGGAGGGAAGGAGAACATATTAAACTTTTGGAAAGTGAAAAAGTTGTTTAAAATAAACTTTGCTTATATGTTAAATTTAAAATAAGCCAGCTTTCTTGGACCCTTCTTCTCTCTCATAACCACACCCCAGGAATTCTTCTGAGCAGATCCCTGAAACAGCCAAAGTCTGCTCTCATTAAGACTAGGATGGTGATCCTGCTTTTTGTCTTGTTCCCTTCTCCTGGTGTCTTCATACTCTCACATTTATGGCTGTCAAGACTGTCCCTGGCCATCACATCCCCAGCCAGTTCTTTCTTGTTTTTAAGTATCAGTTCCAGCAGAGCATCTGCACTTACCAGCTTCTCAGTCACCTATGTCAGTAAGTTATCACTGGTGGACGCGGGAATCTCATGCACATCTTGTGCCCAGCTGTGTCACGCCTTCAACAGATATTAGAGCAACACAGCTAATTTGATGTCAGAATTATATGAGATACTTTGGCAGTCTGACAAAATTTGAGACTTTTGTCATTTTCTTTCTTGTGGTGCACCATAGGAAGCATAATGGGAGCCAAACAGTTATGTGACTTTTCAGTCACCTATTTCATCAACAGCTCAGCAGGCAGAAGATGCCACTTGCAGATTATGAGTATCTAACCTAAAGAAAAAGTACTCTATGCAACTAAAGGGTAACGATAGGAAGCAGTTCAAGAAGACATATTAATTATGTCATCTTCAGTTGCCTTCACATTGCAAATTACCATTGTGCTATCAAATAATTTTTATAGCAGTTTCAACAAGTGTTCCAGTAACAGTTTTAGTATCACTGGTAGCCGGATGTGAATGACTTGCTCTTCTTGGGTCATTTTTGTTTAGATTTAGTTCTGTTGCTCTGTTCTGCTGCAGACTTTGGCTATCTGGCAATTTCTATGGAGTATCAGGATGGCAGACAATTTACTTGAGAATTTATCTGATGCATTACCAGCAGACCAGTATGAAAATTTTTATTGTCCCTGACTACTGCAATACAGAAACATCACAATTTGACTTCACTATACAGATTAAGAGGCCTACGATGACAAGAGACTAATCACTTTTTTAAAAATGCCATGGGACAAATCACAGTATTTGCCATGCTCCAGTTGTACATTACTTTGCTCACATAGGCTTCTCAGCTATACACGTAGGAGGAATCCTAGTTCCTGTTTTTCACTCTTTGCTGTGGCACTGTTAATAAACAGTGCTTTCTCTGATTAAGGATATATTGTGAAACTTACATCCTTACATTTATGTGTTACTTTGTTTAACCCTCTAAACATCAGTGGTGCTGGTCCTCTTCTTGTTTTGGGAGATCAATATGCCCTTTGCAGCTTTGGCTGATAAGTCTTTGATGAAGCACTAAGAATTGCTTCAAATGGTTCTTTAGTTGGCACCTATGTACTGCAAGCTGAAAACATGGTTTTGGAAGGTGGAAAACGTGGTGGCATTGTCATGTACTGAGCCAGCATTTTCTGAGAAGCCTGTATGCTGAATTATAGTTGGATATTATGTTTTCCTCACTGCCCTTAAGACCAAAGAGTTTGGGACAAATCTGAGGTTTCTGTGAAGTTCTCTGCAGGCAGAATGTCAAAATAGTCAGCTGGATGTCACTCTTGAAATCGTAGTTGCTCAAGTTATGGGTGCTAGTATTCCTACTTTCAGGATAAGGTCTACTGTTGATATTTTTATCTTACAGCTTACTGAACTTGCAAGTATTTTGCACGTAGGAGGCTTGACTTTGTATAACTTTAAATAAACTTCTGTTAATTGCAATTCCACTTTTTATGAATTCAATATAAAAATTGATATGGGAAAAAAGGTCAATGATTTAAAATACTGTATTTTTAAAACAGAACTTTGTGAAAAAAGATTACAACATAAACTAAACAAATTTTATTTGAAATGTGGCTTCTCTCTGAAAGTTTTGTCTTCTTGCATATAAATATGTAAGTGTGGCTTTCTGCACTGTTGCTGTTTTGAGTGTGTAGAATGATACGCCAGTTTAGAAAGATTCCATTTGGGAGTTTGATGATGGACTTCTATAAATAGTTGTTCTCACAGATCACTGTGCTGGCATGTGGGGGAAAAGAATGTTCTTTAAGCACTGTGGTGTTATGCTGCTTCTAATATACTCTGTCATCCAATAGTAATTGTAAATGAGCTCTCCTTAATTATTATTTTCTGCTGTAAAAACTTTGCCGAGTTGGCTTTTTAAGTCATTTTTCCTACCAAGTCAAATGAAGATTTTGTTCAGTCATAAGCTTCAGATCACGTAAATTCTCTGCCCTTCTGATTTTCAGACCAAAGCCCTTCCTAGACTCACTTGACTTTTTTTTTTTTTTTTTTTTTTAATACATCAGTGGTCTGTGAATCCTAATCTGGACAAACAAAAAGGCACACAAACATTAGATTTGGCAAAATAGCTGTGATGTGATCCAGCCCAAAATCCCTGAAAGCAATTAGTCTTGGCAACAGTGAAAGGTGGAACAGCATATCACAGCCAGTCTATGTTGTGGGAGATCCACCCTGGTTTTCTGCACCCACACCCCAAGCATTCTAGCCACCCAAAATTTCATCACTCTTGTGCTTCCTATGTCATGACAAGAATGCCAGAACTAGGAAACGTTGTGTCTCAGCTCCCAGAAGGAAGATATGTATTTGGAATGGGAAAGTGAGAAACACAAAAAATTGCGTTTCAGTGAATTGCAAAGAAAAGAATTTGAGACAAAAAAGACCATATGCTTGACATGTATTAGAAGTTGAATGTTTCTGAAGCCAGTTAGTTTTGCTCGAAGCAAATGCAGCTTTCTCATTTCAAGCAAATGGAATCTGGTGATCTAATATTTGAGTGAAGACTCAAACTTCCTTAAAAGTCACTATGATTATGAATTTGAAGGCCTGAGTCAGAGAAACACACACAATATACTCAATTTCATTCTGGTAGTTTCTCATACATCACCACTTGTCTCCACTATTTTTGTATGGATTTCTTTGATCCCCTGTTAACTGTCTTTTAGATCTGACTATTGGTCACAGAGTGAATAGATACTTGAGCACCTCAGAAACTGAGGCTACAGATACATTGAAGCCTAGATCTTCGTTGCATACAAGAGTATGCATAAGGCATAACTGTTTTTGTAGGCAGTACAAGTGGGAAGCAGCATACTCAGATTTATATGCACTAGCCTTAGGTACTCCAGTCTAATAACTGGGTATCCTGCTGGATATGAATCAACTGAAGATAACTTTAACACATGCTCAGAGCACAGACAGATGTGCTTTCTCATTAGACCGCTATGGGAATTTGCAGTATGACTGTGGCTCTAGCGATGTAAATGTTTTGTTGTAATACAAGGAAGAGTTTTGTTAGAGGACTGAGGCTTCAGTTGCTGCATCCTCTGTAAAACATGGAAAATCACATGCATGTAACTTCACAGTGAGTTGGAAGATAGGTGAAGAATAGGTATACAGTAGAGAAACAGCTAGGCCAACTCCATTCTGTTGTGTTAAGTAGTCCATCCCTGCATATAGCTGAAAGATTAACACAGAATAAAGGAACACTTTAAACACCAGCATATTAACTGCCTTTTGTATTGAAACCATGCACCTCACTCCTCCAAGCCCTCTGCCATTTCTATGGCAGCATGCAAAGACTAACAAATGCCAGCAGTCAGGGCCCCAATTATTGCCTGAGCTTTCACACAGCTCTACAGGGCAAGGTGCTGATGTACATCTGTGCCCAGTCAGACAAGCTCAGGAAAATCAGGCAACTCCAGAAAATGTTCTCCCAGGAAATGCATAAGGGCATTTATTTGAAGTATTTATGCTTGAGGAGTAGAAGAGCTTGCTTTCCCTCTAGTAACTTCATGACTTTTTTTCCTTTTTAGTATTTGTTTGGTAGAGGGTTTTTGCTGTTTAGGTTCTTTTTTTGGTGGTGTTTTTGTTTGTCTTGTTTTTTTTTGTCTTTTTTGTTTTGTTGTCGTTGTTTTGTCTTATGATATTTATTGTCCAGCTATCTCAACAAGACAACCTGTAGTTTGGTTTTAAATTTCAAATTTGGTTCTATGGCAGAAAGCAATGAAGGATGATGCATGTTTGTGGCAGGCATTTTTTTTATTGTTCAGTAAAACAAGCTTATAATGACTAGTTGGCTAGAAAGGCCTTAAAACCTGTTTGTAATCTGACAGGCAAATAACCAGGTGTCAGTACGTAGCCTAAATAACTCTCCTGATGAAGAAGGGATATTTCTTGGTAAGAAGACAACTAGTTGCTTTAGAGAGTTGTTAAAGGCTTTTGTGAGGAAAACAGATGAAAAATAAAGGTTCTCTGTAGCCTAAGGTATCAAAGATCTTATAGATAAGCTCTAATGAAGCAGAGAAGGAAACTAGACTTTTGTATAAGGTTGAACTTGTAGCCCTGTATTTGATGTACCTAATCTCCTGAAAGACAAGAGAATGGATGTCTCAATTTCCTTTTAAGAACTACAAACTTTAACTTCCCTCAAGCCCAATCTTGCAAGAAATGGTTGTATAAAGTAAGACCTTGTTTCTAGTATGTTTAGTTGTCATGTTTAAGAGTTGAAGTCCTTTTGATTGATATTTAGCTATGTGACAGTTACTAACTCCTTTTTGTATGTTGTTTCTGGCAGTATTACCACAGATAATGAGACCAAAGTACTGAATGTGGAAGAAATACCTGGCGACCTATACAACCAAATTCCTGACAGCTTGGAAGTTAAGGCAGATGGGAGAAATATCTACACCAGTGAGTAACTTTCTTTTGCTCCTTTTCTCTGCAGTGTTTTCAGTTAGCTGATGCTCTCTGTATTAAATTCTATGAAAGACATCCTAGGGGGTTGTGAAGGAAGGGGTGGGGTGATAGTTATCATATGTGGATCCTACTGAATGGTGTACAGACATTTTTTGTTAAGGTATTTAGATATCTAAGAACTAGGGTTTTTTTACTTATCTGGATAGCTACATGGAGTTAAGCTTTTAGATGCTTTTCAGTATCTCTCTAGGACCTGCTTATATGTATAACTGGTGAAAACAGCTCTTTTGGTGTGTAGAGATTAACCTCCTTGGTAAAAGGAGATAAAGCAGGAGCTCAAGCAGCAGGGAAGATTGCTTATATATAGGTGTAGCCATTTCCTTTAGTAATTGTGTTTGAATTTACATCTCAGTTTTATAATGTAACGTAAGAGCTGCGTCCTTTTTTGATACTTGATTTTCTGGAGTTGCACAAGGTGTTTTCTCATGTTGGTGTGGACTCCATTAACTGTGGAGTACTAACTGCATTAAATATAGGTTTTGCCTAGAAATCCTGTTAATACCCCAGTAGGATCAGAAAGCCTGAATTGTATCTGACACTTTTGCAAGCACAGCTGTACATACACATGGAAACTGAAAGATCTAGTGCTCTAAGTATGTAATGTATGTGTATTTCTACTGTCAGTGTACTGAAGTGTTATTGTTCACTTTCTTCCTACACTTCAAGATGTTTATGCTTTCTGCTGCTTTCCCTTGAAAAGGCACAAAGGTACATTTGTAGTCGTTTGGAGGGCAAGGCGGGGAACAAGGGAAATGTTGAGTCAGGAAGAATCCTTGTGCTGTCAGTCACTAGGGGTGTAACAAGGAAGTATCCTTATGCTGTCAGTCACCAGTGGTATAACTTTTCTTTTTAAAAAGTTAACACTGTTGATATTGTTTGCAAGTGACAGTTTACATCTATTATGCTTCTACATGGAGGAGGTGACTCGTGATCTTCCAGTTGATTTGTATTTACGTGATTTCTAATAAGAGTGCTCCTTTGATGTAGACTCCTGTCTAGAAACTTTGTTATAGAATGACAGCACACAATTATTTAACACAGTGTATGTCTTAGCCTTCTTTTAACTGATAGCATTATACTGTTTCACAGAGTCATGATGGAGAATACTTTGTATTTAATATTTTATGTGTTCTTTAAACAAACTGCTTAGCATGCTCATTAGAATAAGGTGTGTAAACTTTTCTTTCTACTTGTTAATCAACTTACATATTTATTTAGTACTTACAGAAGCTTAACAAGTCGGTATTCTTTGTCAGCTGTTTTGGGCAACTGGGGTGAGAAACCAGTCACCTTAATGACATGATGTTTCTTCAACGTTAAGTGGCAAATATCCACAACAGAGACAATTTTACAGTGATTTTGCTGGTTGAATAGTAATGTTCAGAAAAAACCATTACATGTGGAGACTAGATACAAAACATTTGACTCAGAATTCAGTTGAAAGCAAACATGAATACTCTGTCACAAGCACAGCTAGACTGAACAGCTTTCAGAACAGAATTTTTTTTGAATACAGCTTTTTTAGTATTTTTAGCAACTCAAAAATTTTTGCTGTTGAATCTGGAACAGAGCCTGGACTATCTGGATTACATTCCTTCATGCTAGGTAAACACATTCTAAAAGTGTTAATGTGCCTACATAATGTGGGGACTTCTCCAATCTGCTAGGCCTATACAGAGTATAAGCAACTCTTGGGAAGACTGGCTTACACAATAGAGGCCTGCAAACTAATGGGAAGGCATTGAAAAAATTTTTTTTCTTTAATCTGTCACTTTTCAGTTGCTGAAACTTGGACAAAAATATATTAGGACTTAGCATCTTGTAATTGGTTTTACATTTGATAAGTTTTTACGTCTGATACGTTTAACACAGTAGCCTGACTATTCTCACACAGTGGTAACTACAATGACACAGAGTTTATTTTGGGAGTGGGGGAAAATCTCTTCATATATTAAAAAAAATATGATGTTAGACATAGCAGATCTCTTGGTATTACTAAGGCCGACGGGCTCTTTACTAAGGCATTACCACAGCCTTTCCCTGACGTTGTTGAGGTAGTGTTTTCCAGGGCCTCTGTGGCAATATCTTTCTTTTTCTCCTGTTGTTTTTCCCAGATCATTGGTCTTTTGCTCTGCACCTGCAAACCCTGATAGCAATGTTGTGGCAAGTTCCTAAGACAAGTGACTGCTTCTGATAGGAGATAATCTTTCTCCTCTCTAGTATTTTTTCTTGTTTTGTAGCTTTGAGTTTATACTACTTAGTGCATAATAAATTTTCAATAAACCTTGAAATAAACAATCGTTGTGTAATATTTATGTTGCTGTGTGCATAGATTAATGCACAACATTTGCACCTTGTCAGCATACTCCAATCAGAGCTAATAGCATCATTAAGCAGGAGGCAGCCAGTAGGGAGTTTGCACAGGTCCTCAAGAAAAACATATAATAACACAGGGGAAAAGCATGGTGAAAAATAATCCTTTTTCATTATTAGAATCTAATGCTTAGTGTACTCTCATTTGGTGCAGTGGGTGCAAATCAGATATGCTCAGGATAAGCTAAGAATTAACTGCTTCCTTGTTCTCACTACTGCAACTTCTTCCTTAAGTAGTTATGTGAAGATTTAAAAGAAAAAGTAATTATCTCTCTGTCAATGTCTGGACAACTTCAGACGACCTGAAATCCTAAAATCTTGGTCAGTTAGTTGTTTGCTTAGCAGCAACAACAACAAAATCTCCATTCTAATTAACATACATCACACTTGCTTGGTGAAATTTATAAGCATTCTGTGCAGTGACCCTTATAAAGGTAAGACGATTCCTTTTGGGGGTGGAGAGGAGACGTATATAGCTGCTTATTGTCTGAGCTTGCAATTTTCCACGTGTGTTCAAGTCGGAGATGCCTGAGTTTGTCACAGAATCCGCTTCTTACTTTTTACATGAAATAAAAATGTGAACTTCAATGTATCAGGCTTAATGCCTCCTGCCGAAGTACATGCAGAGGTTCAGCGAGTAAGGTCCTTCTCTGCCATTGCATAGAAATATTTCATGTATAAGAAAAGTGTTCTGTTCCAGAAAAGAGTGGAAGAGAAACACAGATTAAATCTTTTACTGCTACAGTAAAGAGCCAAGCAGTAAGATTTTTTTGACCTGGGGTGGTGGGAAAAGGGAAAGCTGGGGGAAGATGCAGGAAGGAAAAATTTTTGTGGCCGTTCTGTCTGCAGGTTAAAATTCCTATGAGTTCTCAAGTGACTTTGCATTGAATTGGCATTACTACACTGCTATGCTGCTTTAATGGGATTCCATAAGACATATTCCCCCTGAATGTGGGGTTTGCTATTGCACAGACATTGAGGAAACACTGTCTTGGTCATGGTGTCTTACTTTCCCAGCCATGTGTTTATGTTGTATACATATGTTTATGTTGTATACATATGCTTGTGTGTGTGTACCCTTGCTATGGATTGGACTGGAGGTCAGGGAGCTGCAGCAGCCTTGCTTCTATTGGGCTGTCAGATTTGGCAACTCCTAAAATCAAAAGCTGAATGGTTACTGTACTTCTTGAAGGCCAAATTCCTTGCCCTTTGCTAAAAAGTGATGTACAGCTACCAATGAAATTTTGTATCTGTTTCTCTGGAAGAAAAATATGTGAGTGCTGAGAGGCTCAAATCTGGATGATGTATTTAAGTAGTACAATTTGGTACAAAATACGCTTTTTAAGTTCTGTAACTCTAGAGTCAGTATAGTCGGGTTTTTTTTTGTGAGCTTGTGTTATTTTCCAATTCTGGCACTATGATTTGGGAAATGTGAAATCTTGTGACACTTGCAAAATACACCAGTTTTCATCTGCTTTAGACAACAGCTGCTTTTTTTCTCTGAAGTGATTCCTTAGTGCAGTTTATGGTCTTCTAGAAGCAATAAAGGTGTAGCAAGGCAACTTCAAAGAAAGCAACAGAATATCCAGATGGGAAAGGTAGACAAATACTAACAAAGCACACAGCTGCTCTTGAATTTCATTGAGGGTGTTTTCCATACAGCATACTGAATCTGTTTCTTGGGCTTTTTGACCTTGAATTTATGTACCTTTTCTCAGGTTTGTTTTAAATATGAGGGTTTTTTCACGTTGATTACCTGTTCCTTCCTGCTTATACTCTGTATTTCTGACTAGTTTACAGCATTTTTTAAGACACAAAGCTAACTATAATACTTATTACAATATGAAAAAGTAGCCTTAATGTGACCAAAAATATTGATCAGTTACACAAACAAAAACAAAGCTGTAAAAAGTATTTAGATTTAGCAATTACCCAAATTCATTGCCATGTATGTCTTCAGGGAAATAATGGTTTGTTGGGAGAATATCAGAGTAAAATATTAACTGGAAAATGAAGCACAGGAGTTTGAATTATAGGTTGTGCTCTTCAATTGAAACAGCATCTGGCAGGCCTGTTGTTTAGATAGACTTGTGACTTCAAGGTTGAGCTTTAGAACAAATATGGGCAGTTTTGAAAGAATATCAGATATCTATGACCTGTTTGTTGCATATCTAAACACATAGTGTGTAAAGCATAGAGGATTGTCTTCCAAAATACTAGGCCTTTCTGGAAAAAAAGAAATCTTAATTAAGCTCTGAAAATCACTTGAAAACTACTGCCAATATGGCTATATGGGACATCTTGCCATAAACCTCTGTGGAAATAGCCCAACAATAGTGGTAAGAGTTTCATTTAGTTGACAGACTACCAATATCTTCAATAGTACTTATTTTATTATGCTTCCCTTCAGATAAGAGGATTCAGAACTCAGGGTTTTTTTCCACAATTCACATGCAAGTAGTAGAACATATACCTGTAGTTGTGGTATTGAAATGTACTAAATGAAAACACTAAATAGTGTTTTCGTATATGTCCTGTTCTACTTGGTAGTTTCCCTCCCCTTACAGTGCACTTTTTTTTTTTTTTTTCCTCTCTCCAAACTTTTCTTCCTAAATATTAATCTGAAACTGTGGAACAAAACATGTGCTGGAGTGAGACATTGTGTATGAGGCAATGATAGTCAGGGCTAGAGGATGGTGGCAGATACCTAAAAGGACATATAAAATTAATTCTTATCATGACTGTTTTGTCATCAAGAGATTTTATTGTTTATACCTCTCAGTCAGCGGGGAGGGAGGAATGCTACTTTGAAAGACCCTAACAGCTACGTTAATACACTACATTGCTTCAGTTGGAAGATGCTACATAAAAGTGTAAGTATTTTTTAAATGTAGCATTAAAAAAAGCACTGAAACCAATAAATGGTTGTTTCCTAGTTCTACTTCCAGAAGGCTTATTTTCAAGAGTTCTCAGCTGTGTTACTCCAAAAATGGGAGACGCTTACTATTAGTCTATAGGTTGCTTCACATATGTTACTTACTCTCTTTTTCTGAAAGTCTCACCTTTATGGGAATAGTCAATGTTTAAAGACACTTTAGGGTTTGGGATTTTTAATGTTTAGCCAGATTTCTCAGCTTCTTTAAAAAAGTCTTTATGCAAGGGTTTCCCTGAGCAGTTTGTTCCTTTAAATTTTATTGTTTAGGAAAGTGGCTTTCTCTTATTCAGTCTATGTCTGTCATCTATCCTAAGATGACTGTGCTGTCATTCTTTAGAATTAATCAATATGTATCTGATACAGTTTAAGGGATCAGCTTTTTTGTTAGGTAGGATGAATTATGACTTCAAGCACTTGTAATTTCCATCCCCCACAGAGCGCCCTGACCCCCACTGCCGCACCTACGACAA
>JANHGN010018792.1:0-15882 GCA_024605025.1 Megaceryle maxima | reverse complement strand
TGGAAGTTGGTTAAATAAGAATTATCTGTCAGGCTCTATTCATTAGTATTTTATTAGCATACTTTTTTTTTTTTTTTTCAGGTATCTCTACTTCTTTTTGCAGCAGCAGGTAGATTGGGATAAATAGACGAAAGCCCAACAGGATAAATGATGCTGAAATGAAATAATCCTGTGTCAGAACAATGAGGGATGATGTCTTGAATTATAATGTGAACTCTTTCTTTATGGGAGTGTGACTTAACAGGACTGGGATATTTGATAAGCAAAACTCTCTTTGATTTGTAATGAGTAGCTTTAGGTGGCTCAGATTTATTCTCTAGTACTGGAAGGTGTGATTGTTATAGGGTGGGGTTTTTGTGGTGGTGGGTTTTTGGGTTTTTTTGGCTTTTTTTTTTTGTTGTTGTTGTTTTTTGCTAGAGATGCATTATCTAAACAAACCTATGTGAAATAGGTCAGATACATTCTATAGACTATTTTATGATAATTTGGAAATAACTGGGAAGCCTTCTACACATCATTTCTGGCAAATGAACATAGTTAGGGTGATACTTCAGTAACATTTATAGGTGCCCACTTGTTTTATTGCAATTTGGCGTTATGTTAAATGGTACAAGTGAACACCAAATAGTCTTCTGTACACATGCAGCCTGCTTAAATGTACCAGCTCTCTTTTAGCTTTTTTTCCTGGATGTGTTTGCCCGTGGGACATGGAGGTGGGGTGGGTGGGGAAGAGTTGCAGGGTTGGAGACACTTTGATACAGGATGGTGTTTATCTGAAGTCAAATAATATAATACTTGATCCCAATTTAAGACCCCTATGTGGTTAGATTATTGTATATTGTGCTACTATGCCTGCAGCAGATTCTGGTTCTATTAAGAGCAGTGATCCTGTGCTCTTTGTCAGGGACAGAGGGCAAACAGTGAGTATGACTTGCCAGTTACAACAGCTCATGCAAGAAGAAAAAAGTGTCTCGTATTTGAAGCCCCTAATAGTAAATTTTTTTCTTGCATGCCAGTCTTGTCAGTTTTCCCCCTCTGCAGTAAGAAATGATCTTGCGGGAAACTGTCCTTGCTGTGGAGGCCCAAGCAACAAGTATGTCTAAGGGTTAAAGGAGTGAAGCAAAAAAGAAGTGTGACAGAAGAACATGTCTTAACTTGAAAGATCTTGGTCTTTTCCTCATGTTACAGGGTTACATTGTAGCTGCAAGTGCTACAAGACAAGCTACAAGCATGACATGCAATGCTACCCAAAACCTGACAATAAAGAAACTTAATCTACGGATGAAGGAGCATGTGTTTTCTTAGAGAATGGAAGTTATTCACAGTATTCGGGAAATGTACAATGGTGATTCAAAGTCATTCTGGCTTTCTGTTTGTGTTTCTGAAGAGTTCTTCCATAATAGAGGCATCTAGTTCATTAATTACTCCATGTAGCAGTGACATTTAGTTATTTTCTTTACCTGTACTATCTTTTTGCAACATTAGCAGAGCAAATTGCTTTTTCAGAATAATTAGTCCTGTATTCTATACAGCCCAGTGGGAGTAAAATTCCTGCTGGTATTACTGAATGCTTGTAACTTGGGGGATGGAGTAGGGATGTGGAGAAAAAGCAAACTGTCTGCTGCCAGAGGCTGGAAGCCTGCCTTTGAGAAGGCTTTGCTAATTCTTACTACAGTTACTAACCCATACATTTAATTGCCAGCTCAACAGCAGGAAGAGGGGGCTGCAAAGCCAGGAATTGGCTTTTTCAAGCAGTATGCCTTTCTAGAACAGCTGGTTGCTGTCTCTCTTGATGTGGATAAAGGAGACATTCTGCAGCTCTAGCAACTTTTTGGTTTGTTTTTGTGTTCCCCCCACCCCCCCTTTAAAAAACAAACAAACAAACAAACAAAAAAACCCCAAAACCTAAATACACTGCAATCTGCAGGTTATAAGATGGTCACGTATGTCAGTCCAGCTGCTGTTCAGACCACCATTGTGGAACATGAAACACCTGCGTGCAAATGGTTTGAAGTGTTAAGCTGTGAAGCCAGCAGGAATTGAATTGGCTCAACACTACTGAAATTATTACCCAGCACAGAATCCTGTCCTTAGACAGACTGCCCTCTCTTGTAATGTCTATCAGGGAGTTATCTTAGTCCTTTAGGCAGATACAGGAATATGTTCTGTTGTGTCTAGTAAATGTGCAATCTGCCTTCCTAAAATTCTGCAGTTTAAGTACTCTGAAAGGTTTATTTCCATATATAAAAGAATAGCAACTAGAATGTGATTAGTAGCAGTACTGAGCATTTTGCCCCTGTGACATTTATGTGCTCAGTTCTAATTATACAGTGTTTCAAAACAGGAAGACCAGCACCAACTACAATTCTCTGCAATGATGAATTTGATAGTTGTTTTTTTTCCTCAGTGTCCTTCCACTTCCTATGTCTCCTACTTCCTGTGAATAAAAGATTTTGGTAGTTGTGTAGTTAGCATGGTCTTTAACTGAAATAGCTTAGTAGAAATTTATAAACAGCTTCATGTGAAGTTAATCTTATTTCAGTAGATTTTTAGTGGCATGCAATGAATACAAGGATGAACTTCCTGTGTGATTAGGCCATCTGAAAGTTAGTTCTAACTGGGGCACCAAACGAATAAAAATCCCTAAGGTTTACAACCCAGACACTCAAATTCCTGGTTTGTGTTCCTTGACATTCAGATTCTGCAGATGCTTAACTAAAATCGTGATGTTGCATTGGTGTTTTGGTCAGCTTCTGAAGTCTTCAGGTTTACTGAAAAGGATTCTGACCTTTTCCATTATTTTCACTGAATTATGCTTGAAGTAAACATTTTGTTTCTGATAAGCCTTGCATGTCTTTCCCATTCTTATCCAGTAAAGCTGCTATAGGATAAAAAGCAGAAGTCTTTGTTACAGCATATGGTGGTATATCCAAATAGATTTAAACAAAGTGAAGAAATTACTAAGAAAATAAAATATGCTGTCATTTGTGACAAGCACTGAGGGCTCTGAGGTCAAAAGGCAATCATAAACTTGATTTAAAATCAAATCTTCAAGGAAGAGATATACTCATTCGTCTCCTAGGATCATCTTTAAAAAGTCCTGAAATAGTTAACTATCTGGAGAGAACAGTAGCAACTTTGGAAAATTGTATATAAAATACTGACTTTATAAATCCTGCAGAACTGTAGTAGGGATTGATTTTAGGGAGCAGTTTTTACCTCTTTTAACACAACAAAACAGAAAAACTTAAGGGAGTAAAATAGCAAATCATGTAAAGTACTAAAAAGCTCAATACTGCCTGCCTTTCCCTGGAGCATGTGGCAGTCCTGGTCATGCAACAAAGTTGTTTCTGCATTATAAACATCCCTCCCCAAGTCCCATTCACAGACTGGTTGAATTTGACTCCAGATTTGATACTTGTTCTTCACATCTTGTTTAAATATAACCTTGCCAGGAAGATCCTGTTTCTAACTGAAATTGCCCGATGGACACCAGTCTTCTAGCTCTCCCTTTGGTAACTCTCTTTAATGGAAATGGGGACTGGGAGTAAGTAGGGGAGAATGTTATTTTGATTAAAAAAAAAAAAAAAAAAAAAAAAAAAGGAAAAGAAAGATTGGAGGAAAATCAGAAATCTTAATAAAAAATTGAATTGAATTTAGGGACAGTTATTTGCTAGCTATGGTGCATCAAGCAGAGCTTGAGAATGGTTATTACATTAGAAGGAGGAGAAGAAAGAAAAGTCAAGAACCCAAAGTATTAATGAGAATAATAAGAGGAAGAGTTATGCTGCTGCACTTAGTGTTTTTTCTTAGTGGGTGATCTCTCTGCATTTAGCCATTCTCATGCACATAAGTCTTTATTGTTCCAATGCATGTTATTTCTCCTGAAGGTTTTTGTAAGAGGAACTTTCTTTGAAAAATAATTAAGTGATGATATGGAAAGTGTGTGTATGATATACTTTTGGCCTTACTGTACAGCTGCAGGGAATTTATTCTACATATGGGAAGAAGAGTCAATGAAGGTGGCTAAATTACAGCAATAACATGGGAATAGTCTAGTAAGGAACAATATCGCACAAGTCAGCATTTTCATAAACTTATTTCCTTGAGTTGCTGCTTGTCATAATTTCCTTGACTTAATGCATCGGATCTAGCCTGTAGTTGGGAACTCCTAGAACCCCACACCTGTAGGAGACCATGAGTTATACAACTTTCTCCTTGTTTTCTAGGATCTTGAACTCTAGAGAGAAAGAAGATTATAAGATGTCTAGTACATTTAGAATGAGTTTTAAGATGCTGAAGATTGAGGCCCTGATGGTGAGATTTAGGCCCTGAAATTAAATTGCTATTGGTGTCTGTCAAGGGTTAGGGCTGGGCTGACCTCTAGACAAATGACAGATGCCCTCTATTAAACCTGTCCCTTCTCAAAGGAGAAGAGAAAGGGAATAAGAGTGAGAGGCGTGTGTTGGAAAACTAAACCAGGTTTAATTAAAAAAAAAAAAAAAAAACAACCCCAAAAAACACCAACCCAACCCATATCAAACCCAATTCCCCTGATGGCAATTGCATCACTGTCACTACTGATGCTATGGCGCGGGCACTGGCAAAGTCACAGACTGGACTCAGCAGCAGAAGGGAACTGGATTCAGGAACACATGGATTGGGATCAAAGGCAAAACAGGGAGGTCACTGCTTCGAATTGTTGATTCTATGAAATAATACTTAAGTCTGTAGTCTTAGAGAAGGAAAAGGAAGAGAGGTAAACCCTACATATTGACGAGTGAAAGAAACTTTTCACATTTTGTGGGAGGAATTGCTTAACTTTTGAAATTACAAACTTACCTTTCCAGCTGGTAAGTTCAATTAACTTCCAAAGTTGTCGTCCTCTCTCCAGTGAAAAGAGGGAAAATGGAGTCCTATTGATCTGAGTAATAGAAAAGACATGGTTTCATGGTTTAGGGTCAGGGTGGCCCCTTAGACCAACAACAGACGCTCTCTGTTAACCTCCCTCCCTCCCCACAGGGGAAGAGAAAGGGAATAAGTGAGATTTTGTGATTAGAAAAGGAAACTAGAGTGGCTTTAATGAGAATCAAAATAATAATAAAAATAGAAAATGTACAAATAGATACAAAACCAGTATCAAACCCAACCCCCCTTATATCACTGGTACCACGGATGCTGTGGAGCAGGCACTGGGGGAGTCCCAGGCTGGGCCCCACAGCAGACGGGAGCTGTGTTCAGGAGCTGGATTCTGGTACCAGATTCAGGAACACATCGATTGGGATCGAAGGCAGAATGGACAGAGTCCTCCTTGGATGCTCTGAGGAAAGAACCAAAAGAGGACCTGATCCAAGCCGAGCAAAACTGGCAAAGCAGGCCAAGAAGGGAGAAGATCCTGGGTCCCCAGAGAGAGAGCAATGAGCGAGTGAGCAAGCTATAGATCTTCCAGATCTGCTTTATACCAAATATGATGTCTGTGGGCTGGAATACCTCGTTGGTCAGTTTGTGGTTACCTGCCCTGTCCACTCCTCCCTGCAGGTGCAGCCTTTCACTTTCTGCACCCCTCAACGTTGTACAGAAGATCCAGCAGTGGCCTTGGTCTGCACACCAATCCTTGGTAGTAACTCTAACCATGGGGTGTGATCACTGCCAGCAGCAGACACTGTCTGTGAAAACAGGCTGCTGACTTCAGACAGTGCAGTGAGTTAGAAGAACTGAGCTGAAAAGTAGAAACACTGAACAGACTGAGTTCTGTTCGCACTCAAAGCAGGACACATGGGAGTATAGAAGGGAAAAGATTAAAGAAGAAAATGTCCTGCCTAATGGTCATTGAATTCATCTGATGCCATAGTGATTTCATTTGTTTATGTGTTAATCTTGAAGATCATTTGTTTGATGTACAGTTCAGGCACAGTATATGTGAGAGAAGTATCATGGTGAAGAAAAAAAAAAAAAGAAAAGGCAAGACATAGTCAAATGTTTCATGTACAACAGAAAGATTAGGTGAGGCAGATAGTATATTTAATATATGTGTATATTTAATAAGCGAGAGGTAATTTATTGTGTTTGAACTCATAACTGTGTTTCCAAAAAAGAGGAAACAAGATAATTCCTTTGCAAGATGGACACTTGTGTAGAATTAAATATAGCAAAATAGGTACATTTAGAAATCTTACTCATGCTTAGCAGTTTACAGGACAACTTTTTTTTTTTTCCAAAAAGTTTTTAATTTTATTTTAGGTTTTATTTTTATCATTTTTAGGCCCCTTTTTTTAGCCCAGGTTTTGGTGGATGATTCTTGTTGGCACTATGTAGCATGTTACTCAGAAGATCAGAGGCAACATTATCTTGATACAACTATCAATGCTTTATTAAGTACAGAACATGTTTGAGATACAGAATTCTTGCACCATTTTAAGATCAATGTCTTTGCAACTATGGAAAAGTGTGATCTTTAATAATACTGGGCATATATTAACATGTATGTATCCCACTTCTGTAACTCATGGCTCCATCACGATCAGATGAATTATGGACAGTGTCTTGAGGTCTGAATATAAAGGAAAATCTCTGATTTTAGTGGTCTTATTCCTCCATTTTTGAGCTCTTGAGCACTAATAGTAAAAAAACCAGTTTTCATGAATTTTTAAATTTATGAATACTTAATTATTCACCAAGGATAAATTTTCAAATTGGAGTAAGACACATAATTTTAAATTATGATACAGATACTTATTGCTTGTCCATGGACAGATAATTTTTCCGTAGAAAATCTTGTTCATTTGCCAAACGGTGAAGTGGCAGAATGAAAACTGGATACTTGCACTGTTGCTGATACGGAAGCCACTGAAGACTATGGTGTAGTGAGACCATGAACACTCTCTCAACAAGAACCACCACCCCCAAAAAAACCCCACAAAGCAAAAGAAAAAAGAAACAAAACACCCACAACAAACACCAGCTGTTATCAGCATGTAAAGTCTTAACCTTACAATCTTAACTAACACTAAAAGATTAATAATTCAAAACAGCTTTATTTATTTTCCTATCTTTTGTTAAAATTTTTTGATAACTTAGAGGTGTCATTGAGCCTATGGCAGAACTGTAGCCAAGAATATTTAAACACTATAAACCTTTATATTCAACTTTTAATTCTCTGATGCTATTAATTTGTAGTGCTTTGCTGGTGATCTGGGTGATGGAATACAGAATAAAATGTAATGTCACTGAACTGAGAAAGACTATACACTTGAGAACTGAAAATGTTGAAATGGCAGTTACTGAAAAGAAGTGGGATGCAAGATTTGGGAGGAAATCTATTAAAGCAGAAAATAAAAAAATTGTACAAGTACAGGATGACAAACAAATCTTCATGTGACAGCTATTCCAAAAATCTCAACAGCAGTTATCTAGCTGAGCCATAACTCAGGGAAATCCTGCAGATTTGGAAAAAAGTAAATACTATATTCTGATACGAATGAGCCTACAGTCTGTAAGGCCTTTTGAAATAATCCTTCTCTGCTGAGTACTACCGAGATCTTGGCTTCTGTCCAGTTCTGAGCTTGGCACTGCACAACTGGAGAAAGCTCAGAGAGGATAGTAAGATTGATCATAGGTCTACTAAACATGGCTTACAAGAAAAATACGATTGAATTCTTGTCATTCTGTTTAAGAAGAGAGTCTTAAGTATGTAAAACGCTTGCAAAGAGGGCTGGAATAATCCTTTGCTATGTCCCTTATAAGATAAAAGATAATGGATTCATGAAATAGCAAGCAAGATTAAGGTTAGAAATTAAAAAAAAATTCAAAATGCTTAAGTAGGGAAGCACTGGAATAAATTGCTTGGATGTAGCTTCTAGGAGTGGAGGACAAGTAGACAAGCAGGTCTCAGAAATTGAGCAGATAGAATGGTGCCTTAGGGTAAGGGAATAGAGTTAAATGATCATGTAAGGTGTTTAAACCCTGTAATTCCATGGTAAATGAGGAATAAGTATGTCAGCCTTTTAGCTTTAAATAATAGAAAAGCCTCCACTTATCTTTCTCCCACACTTGTGTTAAGGGTTTTAAATCCCGCACCTTTCCTTTTCTCTCACTGCCTGTTTGCTTATAACCTTCTCCGGCTGTTATTTCAGTCTCAAGATCCTGTATTACTTGTCTGTAACAAGGTAGCAGTTACAGGCTTTTTACCTTGGGAGGCAGGCATTACAGAGGCTCTGTCTTGCTATCACAGTAGAGAATTCCCCTTGGAAATTCCCCGCACCCTGGTGAAGGTAAGGTGGTTTATTTTTATGTTCTTGTTAGGCTTTTTGTTTGCTTTTTCCCCTGATATTTTTGTTTCCTACTTGACCCTGAACCCTTCTCTATCCTTCACACACTGTTATCCTTCACACCTCTTTCTATGACAGCTTTAAAGGGTTTTTGTGGCCTTTAACTTCAGGTCCTCATCTTTCTTATCTGGAAATTGTTCTCAACCAGTAATTCAGTGTCCATCCTGCTGATTTGAGCAATTTAGCTGGAATGTGCAGAAGACAAATGGGTTTCTAAAGCAGAAGATGGTGTTTGTCATAAGGTATATAGCATTATCAGTCCAGGTGATCTAATTGGCCTTCTGCTCTTCAAGAAAACTGCTTGTGTTGACCAGGCTAACATTCAGGTACTTCTTCCTTGGCATAAGTATTGCCACGTTTGTTCTTTTAATACAATACTGCTTTGAGCTGTACCCTAGTGCTGTATACCAGAAACATACAAATCATTCTAAAATCTGTAGTTCATTAAAGGCTAAAAATGTATTTGCAGTATAAGAGGTGAAGGAAACAAATGTTGCACTTCCTAAAAATCTGGTCTGGTAGCTCATATGTTTACCAGTTATAACCTCTGGTGTCTTAAGACAAAGGCTCTGATTCTGCTGCTGGTAGGTATCGAGTGATGCCTTATTGTGAAAGTGTTTCTGATGAGTTTCTCACAATTCATTTTGTTCTTAAGAGAATCTTGGCTTCTGTAAATTTTATGGTCTGTGTTCTTCCTCTAGTTTTATAAGATATAGGTTTGGCTGCTTTAATCTCTTAGACTACTGAATGGCTAATGAGCAAAATACTGTCTTTCATAACTAGTTATTATAAAATGAGGCTGTAAAAAATGCTTACTTTCTAGCAGACTTACAGAACCTCATAGTATTTGTAAAACACTTTTAATCCTGAGATAAAGGTAATCATGAGCAATCATCATGATTACTGAGTATCAGTGCTCATATATTAAACTATATGTATGCTAGGGAAATTTCATTCATTGAAATGTGAGTCAGGTCTCTCTCATGGATCTTAAAAAGATTTTTTTCAACCTGAATTTAACTTGCACGCTGTTCAGTCAAAAGAACTGATAGAAATTTTTCATTTTTATGATACTCCTTTTGTCCCAGGATAGCTTACGTTTTTAGGAACTAGCTATAAAGTGGAATTGCTGTGGTATTGATTATCTGGAAAAACATCCCACTTCTATTCCCATCTTTCATTATGGAGAACACCACCACCAATGAGTTCAGTTTGCAAGGCCAACATCCTTAATTGCAGTGGTAACATTTATATTGCATACAATGTGTGTGACCTGTCATTATTTGGAAATGGTTCTAATGAACTTATTCTCCAGCTTTAGGATCATATTAAGTAAACAAAACCTAGTTACAAGCTGCCTGTAGCAGAATGAATCTCACTCCTTTCATTGAGTTACTCTGTTTGAAGCAAGAGCACTTACTTTTTGCTGGCAACAAAGATATTCTGGTAAATATAATTTTTTTCTGAATAATTTTTCAAATCAAATATGATAAAACACTTTGCTAAATACATAATTATATGAAAAAGGCAACTTGAGCATTTTACAGATGTGGTTTTTGCTTCTAACTTCAGTTTCTTTTATTCCAACATATTTGTGTAATGTATTTACATTTAAAGAAAATGTATCTCATAACCATTAATTGAGACATAATTTTGAGTTTTAATAGTTAGATTATTTGTACTGTGATTAATAACTAATATCTGAATTTTTTTTACTGGCCTTTTACTGTCATTTTTCTGCATTGAAATTACTTATGCAACATATCTACACACACCAAACTTCAAAGACATGTGTCGTGACTTCGCTTTAGAACCAAAAAGAGTATTTCCTATTTTTCCATGGAAATTTTGCAGATGATCAAAAATTAAAATGCATTTGTAATTTTTTACTGTAAGCAATACATTATATTTTCCAGAGTTTGAGCATAGGGTGAATATATGGACTGAAGAATAGAAACTTTATGGTGTTACTAAAATTAAACCATATTTCTGCCTAAACCCATTTTTAACATATTCTTAGATTTACCATTTATTTCTGGTTTGCAAATTGAGAGACCAAGACAGTTAACTTAAAAGTGACTTTCCACTCCAAAGGAGGCATGGGTAGGCTGTTTTCTGCATGGCCTTACAACTAGTTTGTATCCTAGATAATGAACTGTGACAGGAGAAGTACTTCTGGGTTCTCTAATAATGAACTGTGACAGGAGAAGTACTTCTGGGTTCTCTATTCTTTGTCAGCTGTAGCATTCACGACATTTCTTTCATGGTAGTGGCATTTGAAGGTCAGTTTCAGATCTCTTTTTTTTTTTTTTCCTTCCATCTCTTGCTCTGCTACATCAGCTTCCCCATAACAATGATCCCCAAGCGCTGAGCTCATCTTTGTTTCATTCTTCAGGGAGGACAGCAGCAGGAGACAAAGCACCATCAACCTGCCTCTTGCCAGTGTGCAGTTGCCAAAAAAATAATATTCTTGGCATCTGCAGCTCTGAAGAACCAGTGAGGAGCTCTCTGTTGATATGGTGCTTGGAGAATTTTGCCAGGCTTTTACATTTTTGCAGAGCATTGGAAAATGGAATTTTTTTCTATTTTTCTTAGGAAATAGAAATCACCATGACATGAAGCAACTCCTTTCCGTGGACAAGGTCCCATAGCTTTGCTCCAAAAGCATTTAATATCTGGAGCTTCTGAAGGGGATGTATGAAATCATAATTTAACACTAATGTCATACTCTTCTTACTGGTGTAGAACTTCAGGAGTGTTCTTCTGTTTTTATTGTTTATGCAAATACAGCCACACTGAGGATCATGGCTGGGGGAAATCACTGTCAAGATAAACTGACTTTGTAACCCCAAGCGTGATAGAAAACCTGTGCTATAGGTAGGGATTTCAGCATCACTTATAAAATTATATTTTAAAAATCTCACATATAGCTATTCCTATTAATTTCTGGTGGTGTTCCTGGTATTCCTGATGTTCTGAAACAAATTTCTCAATCAAGGTAGAGGGGATTAAGGATTACACAATTTATCTGGAACAGCAAAGCAAGAACATAATCCTACTTCTCTGGTAGTGTTCCAGTGATCTCTTTTTCCCTCTTCCCTCTCCTCTCCTGACTCCACTTCTGAAATTATGCAAATGCTTGAATGCAATAATGTCTCACAGCTGGATGTTTCCTAAGGAGGATTGTATGAAGTGTAATCATTGGTTCACATCAACTTTTCCCTTTTGTTTCATTTGCTGTTACTTTTTTTTTTTTTTTGCATCTGGGATATATATATCCTACCTACATTCTAGTGGTTCTGTTTATAGCATGCAAGTCATGTCCCTGAAAACAAACTGGCAATTTTTCCTTTTCATTTTCTTAATTGTGATTCTAGTTATCAGAATATTTTAAATGTGGGAAAAGTGCTGTGCTTTTTTGGTCTAGTTAGGGGTTTGGTTGTTTTTGTTTTTGTTTTCCTTTTTTGTTTGTTTTTGGTTTGTGTGTGTGTGTGTTTTGGTTTTTTTTGTTGTTGTTGTTTTGGGTTTTTTTTTCTCTTCCCCCTCTGACATCACTTTCATTTTTACTGTAAATACACCAACAGGGATAAAAATCAGTTTGTGAAATTCTAGGAACGTGTGGTTAGGAATAGTTGCATCCCTAGGGGACTTGTAATTAATAAACAGAAGTTTAGGAGAAAAGAAGTGTGATGTGCATTATGAACTAGAGGACTGAAACACAAGAGTAAAGTATATATACTCACACACAGCAGTGACTGGCAAGGTAGGCATTTAAACCAAGAATTTCAGAGTCAGACATCTCTCTCCTACTGTTAGAAGTCATTGCTACACCTCAAAATTCAAATACCAATTATAATATTTTTCCATACTGACACCTACAAAGTCATCATTATCTGTGAGTTGATGGATGGTTGAAGCAGGGAACTTGGCATTTGTAACAGGGGTTAACAGGGTCTGTGTTCTGAAAAGCTTTAATGTCTGACTAGTTATGAAATAATTTTGGAAAAGGAAAATATAAAAAAAAAGTACACTTTGTAAGATTTATATTTTAGTGTCTTATCAGAATATATTAACCCAGTGTTTCTTTAGTAATGTTAAAGATACAAAGAAGTAACAATTGCAGGTGAGAATGTATCAGTTGTTAGCACTGCCCTCTGGCTAGATATGAAATGCCAAGTATGCATACGTAGCAGCCCTAGCTATGTGTCCAAGATGCTTTATTAAGCACCTGATGAGAAGCTCTGATCTCTGTAAATAAAACCAATGGTGACACTAACGATTATTAGACAAAAGCTGCTGCCTTGCTCTACACTTAGCAATGTATTTGTTGCGTATCGTTGACTAGCAAGACAGTGTGAGAAATACACAAGTATGAGCCACTGTTAGCCTTTTCATTATCTGTTAGCAACATATTTCAGATCAAGAGGCTGTATCACATCCTTTTTAAACAAATGGCTTTTCAGCTGAAACTCATTTTGAGATGAAGTCCTAAGTGTCACAAAAGTAAATGTAATGCCAGCCAGGAATTGTCATCTCAGTGATTCAACTTTTGGACAACATGGATGAATTCCTTGAATATTTAGTCTTGTGTGCTGTATGTTCTGAGCTGTATTGCAAATGGATAGGACATAAAGTAGAGGCTATCCAATGTTTCCTAATTTTTAATATGATAAAAGTTAAAATAATTAAATCTTAGGAAATTGAATTCTTCATATTAAGCGCTATCAAAGGTAAGATAACTGATACATGTTATCTTTTTTATGATCCTTCCATGTGACCACATCTTCTGTTGGTCTGTAGCAGGGAAAAGCACCTACTGATTACTAGCAATTTTGAAACATGCTATTTCTAGGGCTAAGTAGGGGTTTACATCATCAGGCATCCTTTTCAGTTAGAAATCCTAGGCTTTTCTAAAAGGATTGTGAACTGAGATATAATTTCAAACATGAATTGTTTTTATGAGCGTTTTGATGGAGCTTTAAGAAATGACTGTCACGGGGAAAAAAAAAAAAAAAAATTTCAACTACATTTGAAAAAAATCACCCAGCCTGAAAAAGGAATTTAAGAATGGAAATATTTAAGTGGCAGTAATACAGCTTTTGATGCATGCTGCTGCTATCTTGAAATAAACCTGATGTATAAACACTATTACACTTAACACTTACTGTAGCAAATAAATTTACTTTTTTCTAGTTCAGCTCGCTACTTGAAATTGACTCTGCAACAAAATTAATTGTCCATGTTGTTTACTAGAAGAAAATAATATACTGATATTCTATGGCTAAACCAGAAGCTGAAGATCAGTTACCCCAAAATCATTAGCCCACGACCTAGCTTTTCCCAGTAATGAACTAATAATAATTACCTAAGATGCTTGCATCATTTTTAATGCCCCAGCTGACAGAGTGTAAGTTCCAGTGAAACATGCATTCTCCCTAAAGTGTTCCAAGCAACCACCAAAAGGAAGTGAGTTTTATCCTTCTTTAAAATAAGGGATTGCTAATTTAATCCAGGAGGGGATTTCCAACCCTACAAAAGCATTTTTGTAACTAAAGCCTTCCCTGTTATTAATGAACTATGTTGCAGGAGGGAGAAAACCAAACCAAGCCAAAATAAAACAACAACAACAAAGTTTTATGGTGAAAGATTTAATCTTCAAGGGGCTGTAGGTAGAGGAATTAAAGGAAAAGATGAGATTTAGACTAACATTGCTGATGTTGCCATCCCCACTCGAGATCTGAGAAGGGGGTTCCTTTGCACTTTCCCTGCATTGAATACCTTGAAGGTCCTGCTTTTAGCAGGTTTGTTGCCTTACATAATCTCCTATATAAATACCATCCGTAGCATAACGTAAACCTAAAGCCCAGAATCCCAATTCTGATAGTGCCCGATGGATAGGGAAGGATGAGGGATGGCAGTGAGGATGTTTAATGACATGTTAGTACAAGGATGCTATGCATAGACTCTTATTTGCCTTCTCTAAGTATTTATAGATGTTTTCTGTTTCTTCTTAAACAGCTGCTTTTATGTAGTACCACATTTACTAGCCCGTACCCCACCCCTCATAGTATCTAAACAGTAAAGGGGATCCTGTTTGTGCGGTGAAGGGCTGGCTCAAAAGGATCTGAGAAACAAGCTTAATACTGACTTCTAATAACAGTATAAATCTTTGTGGCATGCAGTCAAACCTTAAAGTCACAAGGACAATATCAACACTCACATAAGATAGTTGATTAATAGAAATTAAAAACAAAACAAAACCAACAAATTGAACTGTTAATTTAGTAGTTGCCTGTCTAAATATATTTACTTGTTACGAAGGACATAAATATAAGATCTTAAGTGTGGACTATATTTTAAAATACAATCAGTACAATGCTGTCTTATTTTTTCATTTTCATAAGTGGACCATTTCCCTTTTTCCTGACAATCATCTTTCTTTTGTCCTAGTGAAGTCTAGTGCAATCATATCCAAAATGCATAGAACACATGAACTATATCTCTGAACTGAACTTTGGGTCTTTTGGTAATGAGTAACTTCAGCAGTGCTCAACAAAGGACAAAAGAGTTTGTAATTGCAATTAGATTGGATGTAGTGGATGAAGCCTGAATCAGCACGTATAACAGCACTTCTAATATGCTTTGAATTAATAAGAGTACTTTGTCCTTTTTCAATATCTATTCACTCTTTGAAATTACGTGACAGTCATGGCTTTATTCTGCCATCCTGTGACAGTATGCAATAAGGTGATGGTAAATTGTCTAGGGGAAATAAAGAAATGCAGTCACTTACTCTAAATTTACCAGCCCTTGCTCTCATAGGATAAAGTTCTTTTTCTACCAGATATTCTACCATTGCAATACTACTTGTGCATCCATTCTATTTGGTTGTTGGGTTTTTTTAAACCCACAAAACAACAACAAAAAAAAAAAACCCAAGCAAACAAAAAACTCCACAAAAATCAACCAAACAAACAAACAAAAACCAAGCAAACAACAACAACAAAAAAAACCCAACAAACCCAATCTTTTGAAAACTGTTACTAGTGGACTATCTTCAAGCATTCAAGAGTTTTGAAATTTGCTAACCCATAGCTTTTTTAATTAGCTGGACAATTGAACCATTATGCTTTTTTGCTGTTAAGCACTTATAGCATAAGCACTTATAGCATGCTCTTAACATTTACTGTTACCTCATGCCAGAATCAGCTTTGTTTAGAAAGTCTGCTTAAATTAGGAATCATAGCTCAAACCATTAAATTACAGCAGTTTGTAGATATAGATAAATTCATGTTGTTGCTTACAAAAAGCAAGAGTATTCTGGAACCCTTACTGCAAGAGGGATATGAATGTGCTGGAACATGTCCAGAGAAGGGTCACGAGGATGATCAAAGGGCTGGAGCACCTCTCCTAGGAGGACAGACTGAGAGAGTTGGGGTTGTTCAGTCTGGGGAAGAGAAGGCTCCAGGGAGACCTTCTTGTGACCTTCCAGTATCTTAAGGGGGCCTACAAGAAAGCTGGGGAGGGACTTTTTAGGCTGTCAGGCAGTGATAGG
>JANHGN010018791.1:63053-78863 GCA_024605025.1 Megaceryle maxima | reverse complement strand
CTGGCTAACCCATTACAGTTTTGTAACATTTTTCTAAAGGCTTTTTAGTGTGGTACTTATGGTGCTCTCTGCCATAAAGCAGGCTTACAAAACAAAGCAGGAGCAGCTTTCACATATGAAGCCACTTGTACTTTTTTCTAGAGGAAATGTGGGAAAATGCACTGTGTGAGTGAATCTGGGAGCATTTTTCATGTTGTGAAGTGATAAGTGCCTGGGAATACGATCTGTACATAATAAGGTTCAAGAGAGGGAATGCTGTGAGGGCATTAAGCCTCAAGCCTCGCGCAAGCTCCAATTCACCTCGCTATGGATGGTTGTTTAAGTTGCAACCCATACCTTTAGCATCCGGCATCTGTCTCATAATTTCCTCTCTCTCTGCTTGTTCAGTAGCTGTAGTGACCCTGAATGATCCCTCTCTAGTGAATGTGGTTCTGCTGGCGTCAAAGGTGGCAGTCACTCCACACTCCTTCTCTCGCTTCTGCTTTCGCTCCAGGCATGCTGCAAATGCACAGCCCACGGCATGACTCAACCTTTCCCCCTGTACAAGACAACATTGCATCATACAGTAAACTGGAACAGAAACATAGACGTGCTTCAAGCATTATGAAGTGATAACCTGCCTTTAGGAGAGGGATCTAATTAAGGCATTGGAGAGAACGGCTGTAATTGGCCACATTTAGTACGGCTCTAAAATTAAACCTGGTATATAAAGACTCCCAACTACTAGTGCACAAGCAGCATTCAGGAAGGCCACCCAGAAATGAAAGAGATTGTCGGGTAATCACTTTAGTTCAACTGCTACTAAGATGCTAGTGCAATAATGTGCCTGCACTGATCCCTTGCCTCTGGATACATCTGTACACAAAGAAACTCTTGTGAAGCCATCTTAAGCAGGTGTAAGTCCTGAAGGACAGGTAAGTGCTATTTTCAGATGGAGAAAGTTTACAGAGGGCTCAGGGAGATGCTACCGTTGTATGCAAGCGTGAAAATTAAAAGTACAATGGTGACTACTCTGGTGGCTCTTAATGGCCCTGACCAAATGCACAAGTTAGTATTAAGAGTGCCTTCTGAAAAGCACTTCCACTATTAACCAGTGAGGTCAAAAGGATCCACTGTCCAATAACTGCAAAAAGGAAAAGAAATCCAAGTTGGAGGAAGTCCAGCAATCCAGCTGATACAGCGGCTGAAGTGGAGTCAGAGGTGCTGTTACTGCCAGTAGCCCAACTCATCTAATCAGTAAGTGGATTGATCTGTTATTCACAGAGGAAAATAGAAATGCTCCAGCTCTAACCTAAGTTTAACTGGGATTTTCTAACTTCATTGTTTCTTTTTAAAGAAAAATGATACGTTGTCAAATACAATCGCTCTGAAGGTGCAGCTTTGTGGAGTTCAGGCAATGAATTTGCATGAGGTTTCAAGCGCTTTTGTATAATATAGGCAGGATTCAACAAAAAGCAGAAAGAGAAAAAAAGCCACATCAGGGATCTAACTAACTTCATTCTACACAAGAGACTGGTAGAGGTAACTTACTTTTAAACTTTCTACTGAAAAAATCTGTATTACTTAGAAGCAAACAGGATGCTAATTGAATTCCATTTAGCTCCATCCCTTAACATTTAGATGACTTTCTGTTCAAGATAGCATTCACATACAAGAGGCTGCATTCATAACCAGTCTGTATTTACTCACTATGATTTTATCCTGGAAAAACTGTCATTGCTGTTTCAGTTTTTGGCTGTATACATTTTCAGATGAGAACATCTTCTGTCTATTTTAAGAAGAGTGGTTCCCTTCTGCTAGAGATATCTGAGGCTAACTGCATTCCTTTTATACACATGCTGAGCACCATTTCTCTACTCGAGGTGACACCACAGAGGGATAGAAAATAATTCAGATATGAAGAATTAGAACTAAAATAATTTTCAAGGACTAAGCAATATTTTAGCTGAAGTCAAAACATATTGCAGTATTCTAGGTAGTTCATTTTTCTGAGCATAACTTCCAGCTAGAAGTTGGAAGAGCTGGACACACACCATCTTAAACTTACCGTGTCCTTTACGGCCATAAAGCAGTGGCATATCCAGCGTCTTGTTGTGCCATCTCGACAGATGTACGAGAACGCCCGGTCAAAGTTCCTGTCTGGCGCGCAGAAAGAAACCTTCTCTATTGTCTGGTCAACTATAAGATCCTGGAGGGGAAAAATGCCACCCCCCCCAATAGACGAAATGTGAGGAAATACTGAGAAATACTTGAACATGTCATTTTCAGTGTTACCTGCACAAAGATGAGTTATACTAAAAAAGGATAACCTGATGTGGCTATAATTGCCTGGCAATGAATTCACCAGTCGGAATCTACTTCCAGTAGGAAACAAAAAGGACAGATGACATTTTCCACCAGCCACCTTTGGCAGAAGTGTGCAAAAACACCACTTTAGAATTTAGGAACCCAAACAATTCCTAAGATCTCTCCCTCTAGGCTATGGAGATCACATTTTTGTTTCATTTTAATTTTCACAGCAGAAATCAAAAAATTCATTACTGTGGTTAAAACACAAGGCTGAATCTTATGGGAGAGGTCTGCAAGTGTGAGGAGGTCTAGCAGCTGCTACACAAAAAGTAAAAGTTGATCTGCCAATCAGCTCAGCAGGGATACAATGGAAAAGCACCAGCAGCACTGGTAGTATCAAAGATCCCCGATTTGTTCCTGTAGCTTGATGAGAGAAGTGTTTTTAAAAATGAGATAGTATAGTTTAAGAACTATGCAATCTTTATCAAAAAATATATATTTTCAATAATTTTTTTCAAAATAGTTTCTTTTGGTTGGTGGTTAGTACTGGGCACCTGTGCTAATGTAGTCAACCACCAGGAGGCAATAGTATCTTCTCTTTTTAAGCCTTACACTTTTAATTACCTCCAGGGTCTGCACAACTTATTAAAATTCAATTTTGAAAGATTAGATATATGCAGTAACATGTCTAAAAACAATACATGTATTATTATTTTTTAAATGAGGCAATCAGTAGACTGAATTCACCTACATCAGTACATATTAGAAACCAGATTCTTAAGAGACAGTAACTTCAGTACTGATGAACCACACCAGTAACAGCAACAGCCCTGGAAAAGTTCAGCCACAGAATGGGTATCTGATGGGCAGTTGTACTGCAGAGGTATATAAATTAACTCTACCTGCTTCTCACTGCTGGCTTGCAGAAATAATCTTTTAAGTTGACAAAGAAGTGTTAAATGACACGAATATAAACCAAATTAATTTCAGTACTCATGATAGTAAAAATTGTTGTGATAGCCATACCATCTTTTAAATGCTAGTATGCTTACAGAGGCAAGCCTAAAGCTCATATTTCTAGTTGCCTAGGTCTAGATAGAACAGAGAATCATTTGCTAGCACTTGCACACAGGTGCCTTGGTGGTACATACTGTGCTATTTCATGATTAAACTGTAGAACAATCTAGAAGGATGCCACAAATATGGTTTGTCTTCCACTTCAGACAAACAACTTAGATGTTAGAATTAGAAATTACCAGATTTCATACTCAGCTGTTAATTAGCATGAGTCTGAAGGCACAACCCCCCTATTTCATTTACTCTCTTCACTGCATTTTTGGAAACTAGCTCTTGTTCATTCAGACCCATTCTAGGATTTGGATGCTCTGAAAATTATATTGATTAACATGAGCTTGCTCATGTCTTACTATTGCAGCCTTTTGCAGTGGTGCAGAACAAACTCAAGGGACTCTCCAAGTTCAATGTCAAGAGAACTTATAATGAAAAAAAAAAAAAGGCTCTTCTGGTAAAAGCAACAACAAGAAAAAAGCTTCCAAGCTTGTGCTACCTGCCAAGACACATTTATGAAATAAATGAGAGTAGCACTGAGCTCGAGAGTAGCATGGAATGAACTGGGGGGGGAAAAAAAAAGAAATAAATTATCAAGCATACATATGTTTTCAAAGCAAGAAATTATTAAACTAATTATACACTTCAGTCCTCCTTTCAAATACCAGCACTTGCATTAACATAAAGATTGGTGTCCATTTAAAGTTAAACACACATACATTATTATAGAGATTTAAAACTCTTGTCTAGAGAAATCTAACCTTTGTTTTCTCATCTACAACTCTGAGACCATCCGCCGAAACCCACAGGACTGCTTTAACGGCTTTCTTCCCAGACTTTAAAAGAAAAAAAAAAAGGACAGAAAAAAAAAAAACAACAGTTTTACACCAACAGCATCAGACTGCCACCCACTTCCCCTTTCCAAGAACCATAATATTAAGTGTAGATGAAGTCCACTGTCAGTAGGGTGCCCAAAGCAGGATACTCAATCCAAGTTGCAAAACATTCAGAGAACCAAGCCAAAGCCAATATTTCAGAAACAGCGTATCGTGGAAAAGGGGGAGAGGGTGCAGGACAGGTGGAGGCAAAAATAAGGTGTACATCCACTGACAGTAAAGAATTCGAGACTGACCAAGTGGGTGAAGAATTCCACTAAAGAGTCAAAAGACACTAATTCATAAGGAGTTACACCACAGGTAGCTTCTTTAGTGCAAGTTTAAACATAGGAAAGTTCTTACCTGATGTTTCCACCAGCCCTACCCTCTGCCCCAATAGCTGCATGGCAGAATCATGGCATCACCTTTAACCAGTATTAAAAGCACCCAAAAATCATCAGTTACTGTGTTATGAGCTTAATGCTAAGATCAATCATCCAAACATGTTTCATTAATTTATTAAGAGCTAAATGTCACATCTTGGAAGAGGGGTGAAAAAATATGATTTCTTAACCATTTGGTGCGTATCTGGACAAGGCAATGGTGCGTGGCAGGCTGACGCAGCTGAGGAATGGTCTGGCTTTTGTCCAAGATCTGACTGTGGGAACTTTCAGCTGCCACAAGCTGAGGGTGAGTAAAAGTGGGAAATACAGGAAGGCTTTAGGAGCCATTTGAACTACAGATTCTTTCTAGACTGTTTACTTTTTGAAGGGAAAGTTACAGAAAACAGTATAAACACTTGACACAACATTCTTCTGAAACTAATTCATTGAACAGAAAATAGGTACAAGATATCAACAGAATTTTACTGGTTGGTACAGAGACCTAATACTAGATTTTTTTTTTTTTTTTTTTAAATGTGTTCCTTTAATTCACAAGCCACATACTTTAAGCCACCTAATAAAATATTTTCCCCGTGTTTTTTTAAGCACTGGGTTTACACATAGTTTGTGGCTGCTAATGATACCCACCACAGACCACTGCAGGGAGTGAAGAGAGCAACAACACGAAAAGACAAGGGGGTATCAGCTAGCAGCTTCATGCAAGAATTGCAATTAATTTTGGTTTTGCTTTTGTTTTTTTAATACTTCATTGCAGATGTATAAAATCTCTATTCATACAGCAACTAACGGAGCAAGGACACATTCTGGCATAAGCCACCACATCCAAGTCTGCAACGCTGATTTTAACACTGTAGGGATGAAATATCTTGGAGTGAAAAGTCTCCTGCTATATCACATTGATTTCATTCTCAGAGAAAGCAGCAAGTGTGAAGAAAATGGGCCTGGCAAAACTTCTGTTTGTTTTTGGGGAGGAACTATCTGTCCCAATTTCAGAAGCAGCAGTGACATCCTGAGCATTTTCAAAAGGCTTGGTGAGAACAGAGAATGGCACTGACTTGTACAGAAGAGTGATTAAAAAGGAGAAAAGACAGAAAATAAGCACAGTGTGAAAGCAAGCTGCAGAGAAGTGCTTGCAGAAGCAAGTTTCTAAATGCCCACCCAGCCTGCTGGATACCCAAGAGAAGGCTTAAAGTAAAATTGTCCAATTCTGGAATGCCTAATGGAAAGAGTATAATTCGCGAAGGAAGACGTACTTAAATTTATCATCATATACGTAAAAAAAATTATTGAAGCATTTAAAAGTCACTTCTCACTTTTCATCTTAAAAGGCAGTAAATATCAATACCTACAACAGATAGTCTATATTTTCAATGCTCAGCTAGCTTCCATAGCCTAAAAGACCCTATTAATCACCAAAACAAATGGTTTGGAGAGGTCTGTCTCCTTGAACTGTTTTAAAAAGGAGTACCAGTTTCTCATAAGACATTAATACTCTTAAAATAATCTTTATCTCAAGCACATACAAACAATCAAGGGAAGACACTGCCTGCAGTTAACAGTTTGGTTTAAATTACCATCATTAGAAATAAGAGATGCATGTCTTTCCCCAGTAAACAATAAAAACCTTGTTTCTACACAAATAGTGAACAGTTCCTATTAAGTTTGTATTCAAGTTTAACTGAGCCGGGTACTTCATAAAGCAGTCCTGATCTTCAGCAGAGCTACTCCTCACCTGCTGAGTGAGGATTTAGAAGTAGCTAAAAAAATGAAACTTCATGTTTCTCAGAATAAAATGAAAAGGCTAAAGGGCTGTCTAAGTCCTCCTCTCCCACTGGAAACTTAAGGTTCCTCATGCAAGATAACCAAACATAGGATTGCTACACTACGAGAAAAATGAATCACACATATCTCCCAGTTCCTCCTAGATTTATGGTGGATGCAGCACTTAGAAGAACCCTTAGAAGTCGTCCTTACAATCCCAAACCCACAGCAACTACTCTTGGGCAACATGATTTTCCCATCTACTGAACCCTCAGCTCATCTATGCCTACAAGTGATGTATAAAAGAACATACGCCTCCATATCAGTTTATATTGGATGTACTACTCCATTATAATCAGAGTACTACTCCTTATAGGTGGGACAGTAATTACAATATACTTGGCAACAAGTAGATATGAGCATTTGCACCTCGGCACACACTGGACAAAGATCAGACCAGCTGCAAGATACTGCAGGGGAAGTGAACTCCAATGCAGTATTGCAGCTTGTGTCAAACACTGGAAGGTGCAGAGGACTCCAAACAAAGCTATTTAAAGCAAATGGCCACTATCCACTGGAACAGTATGGTATTAAATGTTGCTACCAAGGCACTCTCCTAGACATCCCTATCAGTAGCTTGTCTTTATATTTAAGAGCTTTTGGATGACAGGACTACTGGAGGAGAGCCATATATGGCACGGACTCCCAGGAGCCCGATTTATCAGTGCTGAGTCAACCCTGATAGAAACCTTGCTGCTCAGCACTTCTTAAGAGGTCAGTAATCTGCTCCAACACAAGATTCATTATCTGGGCTAATTTCAGATTCCTCAGAGGTCTCCAGGAGGGCAGGTGAGGCACCTGTCCTAATAGATGATGCAGCCCAAAGACAAGCATGAGCACTGTGGGGTGGCCATGACGGGAACCTCTCTGACAAGCTGGCAATACCCTAGAGATGGACAGCCAAGGGGAAAAAAAAAAAAAAGAAATTAATGTAAAATAAAATAAAAATTAAAAAAGTGGACTAAATCCAAAATGTACATTTTCTAATCATCAGTGCAGGTAATGACAATTTAACTGTCAGAAGTGATAGGAAGGTAGAAATAAGTAGCAGCTGTACTGTATGGTGGAAAATAATATTTTAAGGATGCCAGAGCAGAACTGAAGTTGCCCAATAATGCATTTTCAAATACTTCTAAACTGCTACTACTCTTTCTGCATATTACATTCTATTCTGTGACTTAAAAACAGCTGTAAGATGTATCTGGAGTCTGAGGTATACATAGGGAAAAATTTTCGTTTCAGACTCTGTAGAAAACATTGCGTGATGAGAAATACACGCACTCGGTGGAAGCAAAACATGAGCCAGATCACCGAATCTGTACTGCCATTCATTACAACAGAAAACCATTCATTACACAGAAAAGCTTCAGTTTTAACATATGAAGAGCTGCCTAGAAAGGCAGTCGATTTGGTTACGTTGCATACGCGCTACACAAAATGAAACTGCAGAAGCCTAACCTGGAGCTATCAACAGACATCTCATTTTTATTTAAAGTTGAAAAGAAAATATTTTCAATACTAAACACTTGAACACTTCCAGACACAAATCCATCAGATTAACCTTTAAAGGGGGGGAAAAAAAAAAAAAAAAAAAAAAAAAAGGAAGTAGCAACCCTGTCTAGAATAACTTTGGAAGATGCTAGCATGTTTTAAGCAGCTCTGCAGTTTGGAATATTATATTAATCCCAATGCATTGCATCTGTGGAGAAATTACAGATTAGACCCAAAAGATATTAAGAGTTATTACTATTTCTCAATTATTAATAAGAGAACAGTTGTTTGGTTTGGGTTTTTTGGTTTGGTTTGGGTTTTAGTGGGGTTTTTTTGGTGGTTTTTTTAGGGGTTGGGGGGGTTGTTTGTTTTTGGGGTTTTTTTTGGTATGGTTTGTGGGGGGTTTTTTTGGGGGGGGGGTGTTGGTTTTTTTCTCTTTTTTTTTTTTTCTTTTTTCTTTTTCTTGCAGTTTTCCCCTAGATTTGAGCTACCATTGTAGGTTAAAGCTCTAATACAACCACTGCCATACTGATGCTGTGGGGATATCTAAACTCTACAGATTTAAGTGGTTTCGGTGCTAATTAATGAAACTTCACAGGCTGAAATAGAAGTAGGTCCCTCTTTGGAAAAATACATTAATAAAAGACAAAGCAAATCTACAAGGCTGTGGTACAGTACTGAGCTTTATAAAAAAGCAACTAAGATGTAATGGGTAAACTGGCATATTTAATAGATATCTGTCTTTTTACATCTCTGCTTTCCTATGTACCCTAAGATAAGTTAGTTTTAACAAAGCAGAAAGAAAACTAACATATCTGATCAGGTTGAGGTGAGGGTTTTTCTGTTTGTTTAAACAAACTGTTAGTAGTATTTAGCATTTTCAGTTGTAAAGCAAATGGCATGTTTTGACTCCAGTCTTTGTAGATTCCAGCTCTTAAATTCCATTTGTGTATAGAAGTGATCTGATTAATGTGACAGATCTCCCACCTATGGTATTTCAGTCCTGAAAAAAGCACCTTTATTCACCATTGCTACACTTTAGATGTGTGCTTTTACAGATCATAGGAAGAAGCCTGAACTGGAGGAACAGCTGTCCCTGTGTGATAGGCATCACTATCTAAGTGAAAGGCAAAAAATAAGCAGCTGAAGAAACTTTATTTATTCCCCAAGCAAAGCAAAAACAAATTTGTGACCAGAGAATAATCTGCTCCAAGAGACTTCTCTATGTATGGAAGTTAAAACTTTTTAAGTTTCTACTTAAGCCAAAATTCATTTCATAACAAGATACCTCAGAAGCTGTATCTTAGATTAACTGATATGGAAACCAAATAAGAAAGTTTTATGGGAATTTTAAACACAGAGGTAGAGAACTGATGAGAGGTAAAACAGAGGTTGAGCTCTTTCAGAGGACTACATGCACTGACTTATGTAGACATCAAGAATAAAACCACTCAGCCATCAGCACAGCACGTTCTTAATATGGGCAGAGTTGCTTCCCTTTGTATCTAAGGCACTGTCCTCATGAGAACAAGAGCAACAACAGGAACAGTAAAGTTTGCAGTTATACAGTTGAGTTGAAGTTAGAAAAACATATTAGGTAAACGCCTGGTCTCATCATCATAGACCTTTGAATTAGGATTGTGCTTAAAGAAAGGCTTAAGAGATTGTACGTGTAGGGATGTTGCTTTCTCCTAGTGATAACATTTGGGGGTCAACTGATGATGCCAGGCAGCTGATCATGAAGCACTTACAAGGCACAGACCCCATCTGCTCCATAGATATTTTCCCAGGTGATGTAGGCTTAAGGTTTTAAAAAGAAAAATCACATTTTTTTTCAGGAAGACCAGATCACTTGAGAACACTGGATTTCCGATGCAGTCGATATGGATTTAAGTTTCCATTTCAGGTTGGATTTTTAACCATATTCTTTGTTTGATCAACATATTTCCAAGTCTGTTTTAGAAGCAAATAATCTGAAATAGATTAGGGGACTCTCAACACCCTGACTTTATGTCAGTGCTATACCAGGGATGTAACTCCTTATAGTGCAAGCACAAACGAGGCATTAAACTTACTTTTCCAAAGAAGCCTTTGAAGAACTTCCTTTCCTGGAGGAACAGGGGGGACAAGTCGAGCGCTATTACTGTAGGTAGCTAAAATGTCCCAGGGTTTCAAACCAACAAGCACACACAAGAACAGGGTTTGGAGGGAAAGGAAGGGAGTTTTAGAGTTATCCATGAGAAGGTGCGACAGGCAAATGTGAAAATAATCCCACGAAAATGCAGATCAAAGGGCACACACATACTAATAAACTACTGCCCTGAAATTGGTGGAAAGAAGAGAACCTCAGTCCCAATTTCATGCAAAGTTGTTACTTTATTTTCACTCTCCCATGTTTAGTTCCTTTTAGTTAGGTTATAAACCAAACTTGGCAGCAGACATGGTGGTTAAACAATTAAAATACTGTATGGACTCTTGTGAAATGCAAAGTTCTAACTCCAGAGTTAGTTAGGCAAATTTGCTCTGTATTGATCTCTCTTTCTCAAAGCAAATGCTCTGTAAGCTGGAGAAGCACGTATAGCTGGTGTAAAGCAGGGTTAAACGCTGCTTCATTTTATTCCATTTATTTGTTGCTTTGGTTTACATGCTATGCTTACACTTCACATCTTAGGTGGTCTTCTCTGAACAGGGAGGAATTTCACCTTACAACTAAAACGACATCTCTTCCTTTGTCACTCTCTCTAAAGCCTTCCAAGGCTTTATATAATATTTATACAAATACTAGATACTCATTCTCAACTCTAGATAGGCTGAACAAGATCCCTTTAAAGTCAGCTCAGACAGGGACAGAAGGTTAAGCAAGTGCAAAGCTACCAAGAGCCGAACTACTTCTTCCTGAATTTCTTCAGCATGAAAGCAATTATATTTATTGATTGCCCATCACATTAAGTAAGAGGCAGCTCACAAATTTAAGCATATTTATATGCAGTTTAGTTTACTGGCTTTACTTTGTTACCAGACTGTGAGAAGAAACAGGCGAGATCTGAACCCATCTGCCGAGGGAAGTTTTCATCAGGCCAGGTGCTCTGCGAGCACAGCCACGTGCTGCTCTGTGTTTGAGGGAAGCTGGCACGAAGCGCATCGCTGTCCCTGCCACCTTTCCCAGTTGTTTCCTTAGTATGAAAGCTGCAGTATAAAGGTAACGGGGAGGAGGTGGAGAATTGCAGATGAGGCAGAAGAGCGTTTTTGTGACCACCCCTGTCCCCAAAGTAACACCGTGCAATTCCAGCCTGTTCATCGCTGATAACAATACTATATTAAAAATATTACTACAAATATTCTGAAGCAGCATCTCAAGAATTGATTGATAAACAAAGTAATATTTAAAACAAAGCTATGGTTCTGACGCAAGCCAACAAAAGCCAGGAAACACAAAGTTAAGAAGGCAGTGTCAATCTCTAATTAGCATTTCCTGACTTCTTCTGCTGTGTGCCTCTCTGCCTGACGTCCTTCCAGAGAGCTTTTTACTGAGGATCTGGAACATATTTATGTCAGCTCAGACACTGTATAAAGAACATCTCTAAGATCAGTCAGCTGAAAAGATTAACAATTTTTAGAAGCAGGAATGGTTATGTATTTGAACAGGATATGCTGAACACTAGGAGGGGAACTAATGGATTAATCACAGCATTGTGTACATAATGAGAAGGGGTTGGATGCCGCTGCCAAGTTGAGCAATGGCTATTGCATTACACTAAATAACAGTTTTTAAAGAGAGCAAAAGCTAAAGAGATTCACCAGAAGCTACCTCATTTTTAGGTGACGGTTAATTTTGCTCTCAGCAAAATGCTTGTTAAACAAGATTATTTTTTTTAATAAACTAGAGAAGGTTAATGGAAAAAGGCATCATGCAAAATGAGTTTTAAACAACACTACGTTAATGTAGTTTAGAGATAACTAATGCATGTTTTAAAATATTAAATTATGTCTCTTTACCTGCTAAAACAAGAACATATATTAAAACAAATGCATCATTTAAAACAAAAAGTGGCAAGTTAGAAACCAATACTACACACTAAAGATGACTTAAAATCAAAACATGACATGAGAGAGTATACTTTTGTCTTCAGATGATGTTCCTGCACCTGAGTCAAATAGACTTACAGGGCCCTTACGAAATAATTTTCCAGTTTGCACTAAATATTTTAAATTTTGTGAAATGGTTCTGAAGAAACCATTTAGAGCTTAGTGTCCAAATACAAGGATCCTATCAGACAGGAAATGTATACACAGTAATATATCCCCTCTAAGGGAAAAATGCAAGCTCTATTGGTAATATAAACCCATATTAATAAGACTGATAGTTGAATACATGAGTTGCTGATCTATTAATGTGACTGGGGTGCCACTTTGTCAGGCAGAAAACAGGGGCATAAGTTTGTCTTCATTCATTCTAAATAATATTATAAGCTGCACATCACAGCATTGTTGGTGTGCAATTTCAGAGCTATAAAACTGTAACAACAGAATAGAGTCTGGATGAGGGATTCTTTAGCTAAAAGTGGCTTCTTTTACTCAGTTGTCAATTAAGCAGTGCCTAAGTAAAATGCTCCCCATCATCTGGTTTCAAGTTCTGCAAGATGCAATGCTCAAAAACAATTATGCCACATTATATGAGCAGGTAGTAAAAAAACCAACAAAACAAAAAACACTGAAAGGCTATTTCCCACAATAAGGAGACTGAAAGATTTGTTTGTATCTTTTCTCTCAAAAATCAAAGCAGAAATTAGGCTATTTCTAAAATCAAGATTAACACTGTTCTGTATTATTCTTGACAATTACCATAAAATGTCTTAAAATTCACCACTCAACCCTAAAAAAGAACAGACTTCAGCTCCCCAGATGAATTGCCAACTGTCAGGGAACAAGAATTAAGAGAAAAAAAAAAAAGATAAATCTATTTTAAGTAGTAAAGACAGAGAGAACTTAATTTTTAGAAGCTACAAGATTGAGGTATTTCAACAATTCAAATTTTACCAACTGGATTTATAAAACTTACATATTACCTGCAGAGAAAACAATAAAGATTAAAATAGGCCACACACATTTCAAGGTAGTTTAACCTTATGAAAAGCCAAGTCCAATTTCTCTTTAGCTAGTCTTTCAGTTTGAGCACTGCAGCTCAAATTTGTAATTCTTTCAAGACTAAGAGAAAGCCTGTTGAAATAACCAGGTATTGTGAAAGCAAGAGACTACCAAAAGAACAAACTGTTTTCTTATCACATTCCTTGTACACTGAAACATCATCCAGTGTTTTGGCTTTTGCTAATTAAGAGAGCATACTGTACAGAAAAGAGCTTTCAGTAAGAGCAAAGTCCTAAAGAAATGCTCCCAGTTTAAAAGCTACATGCTGGGGGTGGGGGTCAGGGGCTGAATTGCAGTAAGCAGCTCTAAATGAACCTTGGATCTGATGGAGTCTAGCAACTAAAGTGCACAAAGTAGTTTCAGTAATCGGAATCTTCCTCTTGGGGCCCAAGGACAATTTCTCCTCTGCCTCTCAACTTCCAACATTGACAAAGAAGATGGTGCAAATAGCAAGTGTAAGAGAAGTCTATAGAAAAACTGGGAAACAAGCACACATCAAAAGAAAACAAAATTATATGGGGAAAAAAAAATGTTGAATTTATGAGAAGGACTAAATTGATGCCATCCACAATTTGGAATAATGACATAGCACAGAATAAGGAAATTAAATTACTTACTTCCAGAAAATGCACTGTAGAAGTTAGATATCTAAGTGTGACATGTGAATCAGTAAGTCAGGTGATCAAAAATAACAAATCTGGAATTATCCCGATTCCAGAAGAAACTGGATGCTATGCTTTTACTGTGTCTCCTTATTTATAAGCTTAGCTACACTTAACTGGCTTGTGGGTTTAAAGTTTATTTAAAAAAAAATAAAAAAAGTAGAGAACAACTACTTCACAGCATAGGTCCCCAGGGAAGAGAATGAGAGAAGTCACATTAAAAAAAGTAGATACTGTGGTGTTTTTTGGTGTGCTAACAGAAAGTATTCTGATAGAACAAAAACCAGAACGGGTCAAAATCAGATGCAATTCATTATGTGGTCAGTACTTGCACTTCTAGCTATGTAAACTCAAACCATAGAATAAAGAAGCTCATTTATATTTTGTGGGGCTCTTTTTAATAAAAATCAATCACCAATCACCATTGGAATGAATGGGAACAGATGGGATGCGGCTTTAGCAGGTTGCTGCTATACATTAGCTGAGAGAGAAAAGAATGAAAAGACTTGATTTTAATCAGAGCACTAAACCAATTCAGAAACTTTACAGCACAACAGAAGGCAGGAAAGATAACCTATAATCCTTTGTTGTGTGCTAGGAAGAAGGAAAGAACAGGTTTAGTTTTAAGTCATTTAAGCCCTCGCATTTGATGAGGAAAAAAATTGATGTCCAATCGCAGATACCTTAAGTTAGCAAAAGTGCAGAAGTGTTTGATGTACTTTCAGTACTTTTGTTGAGCTGCAAGGATACAAGAGTTTCTTCCATCGCTGAAGAATGGATATAGCTAAGACACATAAGAGGAGTGATGAAAATGACTGCAGTTCTCCATTCAAACTTCAAATTTTAATGTCCTTTCTCTATCTTTTCAGTTCAATACTGTTTTAGCCTCAGTTCCTTGACAGACTGATCACTACCTTTCTAGAGTTTGCTATTTCCACAGGATTTTGTGATATTACTACTTCAGGAAAAAGATGACAAGACCTCTTCAAACAAGACACAGAAATACAAGGAGCTTTGAACGAGTGCCATTTACAGGAGCAAACGTTCACAGAAGCCAAACTAAGAGCAGCCCACTTCATGACATATCAGAATTAGGCAGCCTTCAGGCCACTTTGAGCAGATGCAAGCCAGATTATTTCATGCATGACTACAATGTTGCAGTGCATTAGAAAAAAAAGCAGCCTAAATCAAGTAAGATTTTGTATAATAATGGTGAATTAAGTCACTATTAAAGTGGCAGGCAACAGAGGGAGAGAGAGAGAGGGAGAGGAAAAGAGAGAGGGAAAAAGAACTGTTAAAAAACAATGGTTGAAGTCCCATGTGGGTACCAACTTAGTCTGAAAGGTCACAGAGGATTTTTACCCATTTGTTTTGCAAATAGTTTCTGCAAGTAGAAAGAACAGTTGTAACTCTCTCCCTCTCATCATCAGATTAGCACGTCCCCCTAACCGCAGCAGTGCTCTCAAACCGGCCAACTGTTCTCCTAACATGGGTCAAAAGTTCAGTCTTTAGTTGGGGCACTGCTGCCAAACTGACCTTTTCCAGTAATGCTCACAGCCCCAAAGACAACTTTTTCATTAAACAATTATACATACAGATTTCAGCCTCTTCACAGCATCTTCACAGATATGCATTCCTCTGGACTCATCCACTTCAACATGTCCCAAGTACTGCAGGAAAGAAAGCAGGGGGAGAAAAGCTTAATAGTAGCTCCTTAAACTCCCTGGGTTTAAACATCCAGTGTCTGAATTCACCTCAGTACAGCTGAGATGACAGACTTTAACAGCACCTTGCTTGCCTTCTTTTGAGACCTGTATTTGGAGGTTTGACTTTGTATTTATAAAGGGCACCAGCACCAGTAGAAAAGCATAATACATCTAGAAATTTTGAGGAAAGACAGATTTTCCTTACTTGGGAGGGAAAAAAAAAAAAAAAAAAAAAAAGAATTGCAAAGTGGAACTGTACTGTCCTGCTTATTCAGCATGAGCTTTAGTCACTTTTTTTAACCAACACAGCATGAAATTCTTACATCTATATAGAAATGAGTGTGAATAA
>JANHGN010018791.1:39392-62958 GCA_024605025.1 Megaceryle maxima | reverse complement strand
AATGATAAATATATTTAGCATAGAGAATGGAATTATTCTACCTAGTAAGATAAATCTATTTGAATGTTTATGCCCAAACAAAAGAAAATTTAATGTGGCAAACAGAAAACATCCTTCCTGTACTCTTTTCCCCATCCTTTTTAAAAAAAAATATAAAACAAAATTGTTTTTCTTCATTACAATACCAGGCTTATGTAGACACTGAAACATTCATCATTTTCACAACAAAGGAAAAAACCCCAACACATCAGTCTTCCGTATATTCATCTTATCAAGCTCCACTTAAAACAAAAAAATACCCCAAACAAACAACCGTGAATAGAAAATGCAAGTTTCAAAGCTTTTAAAATTAGTATCCCAGAATAATATTAGCTATAGAGAAAGCAATTTCATGAAATACATTGGAGTGTAGGGTTCAGGGTGCTGTGGATAGTTTCATTTTGCACTCTGGGGAAAAAAAACCAAACTTGTATGATTTCCAATCTCTCCCCACCTTTTCCAATCATAGTTCTTTTTGATAGCAGATGGAATTGTTCTCTCAGAAGCATTCATATCAAAGTACCATATTCAAAGTACTTAACTCGAAGAAAACCAGAAACTATTAAATAAAAGCTTTCTGAAGTTTTGTAACAGAAGTAGAAGTCAAAAAAAAAGCTTAGACCATTTTATATGGCTTTGTAAGAATTTGATGCAATTCAGCATTTCTATTCTAGACTAGCTAGAGAGTGAAGAAATGGTTTTAAAATATCAGAATCAATACTTATGTCACTTAATGCAGCAGCAAACCTAGGTTTAATAATCTACTGAGAAATCCCACTCCATCACAGAACAAACTCTCACGAGTTTCTGAAATATCCTAGTTTTTGTCTCCTTAATTAGGATATGACACTTCACTAGATGGGCAAAAAAGATTTCACTCTGTAGCACCATACTGAAGCACTTGATCAGAATAGCATAATAGATTCAACTAAAATGGACCCACTCAGACTGTTCGAAAGATTTAAAAGAAATTTGAAAGCTGAGGTTCTTTTCATGCAAGGCAAGGTGCTCTAAAAGTTGAGACTTTATCTCCCTACATACCACTAAACTGCAGAAAAATTTTGAGAGATATTAAGTGACAGAGGGCTTCAGCCTTAAATCTCACCATGTGCCATTTTTAAAACAAAATAAATCTGGACGAAACAATGCTGCATGAGTTTCATTTAAACCAGCCCTCACAGCTGGAGAACAGCTTGAAAAATAAATTGCATAGAAATTACAAGGTAAATAAAAGAGATCTGACACTTTAGAGCTTTTCCAAAATGAGCTCTGTGAGACTGAAGCCTTGCAATTGAACGCTAGGGCTGCCAAAACAGCAACTGTACCCCTCAGCTGTACTTGCTGAACACTTGCGCAAGATCTTCATTTCTCCAGAACACACACTAACTAGAAAATGTTAATCCTAGAAGTACACCAACAGTAACAACTAAAAATGCTATGTGTCTGGAAATATATCTTGATATCAAGAGCTATTAAAATGGATCTTCAGTTGGGCCATGACCCCTCTGGAAATTCCAGAGATGCAGAAATTCTGTGGTTATGAATATCTGTTACGGGAAAGTTTTTGGTTTCGCAGCTTAAGAAAGTTTGTCAACTTCTCTTCAAAAAGGGAGAGATATATACAGGAATAAGGCTGAATTTTATAGAATACAGAAAGATACATGCATGGAATGAGCCATCTAGTTTACATGACCATTAAAGTATCACACAAATAGAGGACACCATTCAGATTTCCTGAGTGATCTGCACATCTCATTTACCCCAGTGCAGACAAAACGTTTCCAACTGAAGACCCAAACCATTCAGTCCCTGTACTTGGCAACCTGCCTTTTTCTTGGAAAAGGGAGAAACAGAACAGGGTAAATATTGCCTCATGTCACACTCCAAAACAGACAACCATTTTCCCCTGTGTTGCCAAACCTCTATTCAAGTCCCGTGCTCCAACTTTCAGCAATCAGTCATGCCACTGCTGTTAGAGACAGCGAGTTTAGCTGCAGTTTTCATTACTGCTTCCACTCCAGTGAATGGGGACATTATTGAACATATCAAGTGCATCTACCCACAGCAAAAGGGTACAATCCACAGAGCTCATTGAGCATCAATCAATTCTGAATTATAAAAGAAATTACACTGCCGCACAATACTTCTTTACGATATAGAGGACAAAAGGTGCTTTGTTTGCACTTACACTTTACACCCTTCACAAATAACTCGTTCTTCCCATTGCACCGCTTTTGCAAAACCCAGAAGCTCATCGCTATCGGTATCGGTGGCCTTGAACATTTTACAGGCAGTTTCAAAATTCTGCCTATGTTTTTTTTCTTGGGTGGAATGATGGTGTGTTAATTCCTTATAGATACAGATACATATTTTTAAGCTTCTTCCTTGTAAAAGTAACTTTCAACTGTATAATCAGAACACTGTGGTCCTCTTTTTTTAGCCAAGTGACCCTTAAGCAGCAGGTTCCCTTCCAACTCTTCAGGTTTATATGTAAAAACTAGCCCCCCGAATCAGGCTGACAGTAGATATACATGTCTCCTGTGTTTAACCAGTGCTACAACAGTTATCTAATTTTTGATGGGTAGTAATCAGACGTGTAAATATTTCTTCAATAAATTTGGCAAACAACTCTGCTACAAACTTGAGACCTTTTCTAGTACCATTACATTTTAATGAGAAGTGTTAAGCTGTAATTATATCACTATCTACCCTTAAATTAGAAATAATATCTCAACTTATTAAGGCAACAGCATTTTATGAATGATATTTCAAAATTTAATAAAGCAAATACAGCTGCTAGCTAGATTAAGACATGGTCTGCTCCTTACAGCCTGAAATGGAAGCTAAACACTAGAATTCAAGACTTAAACCATCACTGTTGTACTGCCACAGGAAAGAGATGGAATAGAAACTGTAAGAAGGAGATACACAAATCCCACTCTTCTATACCCAACCTTTCAGGATCTCTGAGAGGAACCTCCCTTTCAAAGTAAAGGAGAAGGAACATACTGTGAAGTGCCTGGACAGAGACTTGTCCTACATAAGTAATATCCTCATGCAAATCCATCACACCACATTACCACAGACACACTTCAGGACTGGATGTACAAAATTGATGGGAACTGTGTAAGCTGTACCATGGTGGCTGATGACTTTGCAAAATAGTAAGGAAGGAGGTGCCCTGGATACATCTGCAAAGAGCGGTCCTTGTCAGAAGGATCACTGCAGGCAGCATTCCTGGAGAAAGTGAGCACTTTTCCATCATGAAAGTGCACATAGTAGGAATGCATTATTAATATTGCACGCATTCCTACTTAATTTCCATAGCAACCAATGAATGATAGCTATGATATCAGCAACTCTCAGCCATAAGATGCTCTGTATGAGATTTAATTGTTATACCAGAAATTAACCACCAATGCTTTTACAGAAAGCTAAAAATCCTTGTGGGCAGAGCCCACATACAAAGTAACATAAAAGCTCCAATGCAAATAAAATGCTTTCAAGGGCTGTTGGAGATCCCCCTAACACAAACATTTTTAAGGAAAAGTACTACTTTTATGAACATTTTCAGAAGAAAAACATGAGATGGTGGTACAGCAAGTAATAAAAGAAACTCTCCCTCTTCACCTCTTAGCTTTAGTTCTCTTTCACAGATGGGGGTGATCGGTACCCATCTCAAGGAGAACAGAAAGCAATCAACACAGGAACAAGTTAAACTGGCACATAGCAAAATGCCCTTAGAACCTGAGAAGTGCTTGAGAAAACTTTATTCTTTGTAAACATTTAAAACTTGTTCATTTTCAGACAAAGTTGGAAAAAAACCTTATCTTACCATATGAAGTGGCTTTGATGAGGCTGTCTTACTGCCTTCCTCCAAATCTACGCTATTGAAATTGCTCCTGAGAAAACATCAAGGGCTGGTGTATCAGATCAGAAACATTGTTGGTCAGAAACAAAACAGATCTACCATCCGTGTCCTAGCACAAGGAATACTTTCTGATCTTTCTTTGCTTTCTTTTCTTTCACAAATACTTGGCTGACTCAGTTTTCAAATTTTCAGAGTTCAACAATAATAGCTGGCAAAAGAGAAAGATCCTTCATTAGAACTCCTTCAACCTGGACAACTCACTCAAGACAGTTTTGTTTGTTCAAACCTTAGTAATATGCTATTACAGTCCCTCTTCCAAACAGACACAGCTCCACAAATCATTCAAGCTCCCTCTGTATCAGCAGATGTTCACATGTGCTGTTTTATTTGCAATAACAGATTACATTTGAAACTAGATGAACACAGGAAATTGGGTTACTGTAAATTTTGGCCAAGGTGTCCCATGCTAGGGAACTAGCTGCCATAGAGAGAAGCACACCACCATTTCCTTGGTATTTTTCCTAGAGGCAGCGACATTCCTCTTTCTTCCTGTAACTACTATTGTCTCTACAACTGGGGTATTATTTGTAACAGTAAGACTGACTACTTGGCATCTGGATGTGCAAATATGCTTCTGGAATTGGTACCACTCAGGAATTAAACCCCAAGCTCCACAGTTTCACAGTGAAATGCTGCTGTGCAACTAGACATAAGCTTAAATCCAGAAAGCCTGGATACATCCTAAAGCTGAGCTACTTTTCCACTGACTTCAGTAAGATTTACATTCCAACACTCATTAACTTTCTTTCTCTTCTCTCTCACCCATACTCCTGCTTTTTTGATTTATCTGTTTGAAACAGATGTTTGCTGAGACAGAGCTGTAGAAAGAGAGACCGCAGAAATGCCACGATGAAGCATCAACAAACGAACTAAGCTTAATTCTGTTTAATCAAAGCTACAGGTTAGTTATGATGCTACACATATCCTTAGGGTCCAATTTCTTTCACTTCCCTAAGTCACCAGAAGTGAAAATGTCTCAGCAACCTGTTAAACCTTCCCAAACAGGAGTCGTAACAGCCTATGACTGTGAAATGTCTCTGAATAGTATGCATCAAAAGAATCTAACTCTAAAATCAAAGCAGTATCTGTAGTTCTCTGTCTCTTCACATCACAGCCACCCAAAGAACCACATCATGAATTTCACTTACTGGTTTTCATATCACATTTATTAGTGTGAATAGAAACAATACTGTGAGGGAATAACATTTCCAGTTAGGACTATTGGAGATGAAGTAGCCAAGCTCAATGCAGGATACACAAATGCCATATTCTTCATATTCTCACAAATCCCTGAAACAAGGCAGAGGAGGAAGTTGGGAGGTTATGAAGGACAGCACTTGCCTTGAGGAAGGATCTACTTCCACACCTGTGTCAGAGAAGTCAGCCTTGAAGTATTATGACATTTCTGTAACTGGAGATCAATAGGGTAGACCATCTACTCTGCGGCTTATATGCTTCACTGAGAAAGGGAGGTCAAGCCCACTATTTCTGCTAGCACCTTTACAGCTTCATGTATGTACTGTTGGAATTAGGTTTTCAACTGTTTGCTCTGATGTGCAATTCCTATTTCTCTAGAAATTCAGCATTAGTAAATAAATTTAATTTTGTTCTTTTTTTGTTGTTGTTCTTTTTTTTTTTTTTTTGAGAAAATAAAGTGTTGATAGCACTAAGTTTTATAAGCACACCACACAGGCGCACATTGTACCTTTTCTTCAAGGCCTGTAAAAAAATTCAGTTTCCATTTATGACACTGGAAATACCCTAATTTTAAAAAACAAAGCACCCAAAATTAAAAAGTATAACCCATGAAAATTTTGATTTCCAACACCTAAATGACATTTAAAAGAAGTATTTCTGCAAAGACATCAAACTATTGTTATGGCACTAAAAATTAATAGTCATATCTCTAAAACATTTTGAAATTTACTAAACTATTTAAGAACTACACCTTGGACAAAGGCAAGAGGGGTTTAAAATTGAGTAAGAAGCTCCATTCAAAACTTCTTGTTTGCGATGCTATTCAGACAAAACTACAGGTTGGGCACAAGCATGAGAAGTTTAAAGATTAAGGATTGCATTACATTATTTTTAATCATGACAAAAATGCACAGGAATATATTGGAGGCAAGTCACACATCTTCTGTTATAATCACCATTCTTTTATAATTAGCTGTCTTCAAGCTTTTTTCCTGTGATCTTAAATGCTGCAGGACTTTAAAGATGTACGTTTGCCTGCTGCTGGCTTAGCATTCAATAGGAATGGCCATTGTTCATGGCTAACATCAGTTCATGCCTAAAGAGGTAGGGATTTGTAGTGTTTAATGTGTAAGGCTGTTCAACATTTCAGAAATCAGCAGATTTGTCACATTAACTTCTTAAAAATACTTAACATAGTTTCCAAAGACTATTCAAGCATCTCAAGGTCTCACAGTAAAAAATATCACATGCCTAAGTTAAAGGCACTTCAGCATCAACATGCTGGCAAGCTCTTTCACAGCTACTAATATTTCAAATTAGAAGTGTATTTAAGACAGAAAATAAAAGCCACAGTTACCTGTGCCAAGTACCAGTCTTTCTTATCTGGAGGAACAGAATGGCATGTGAGCTGTACTTATGAACTGATTGAAAATAAGAAGTTACTTTTAATATAGGATTTATAAATTTGACATTAATCAATAAAGTTCAATATGTAAATTCCAAATCTATAGAGGACAACTAGGCAGCTATGAGTGGTGAGAAAGCACACAGCAAAGTGACAGAAATGCCTATTTCCTACTGATAGCAGTTTCAGCAGAGCCACGTATGGCCTATTGACCTGACAACCTGCCAGGTCACAGGGACCCCAAGGATGAGAACTGACACTCACAGGTCCCAGTGAGGATACTTAATGGGGCTCAGCACAAGTTGTTCCCTTTCCTTCAGTCTCTGCTTGAATACAGAGCAATACGGTGTCCTCGGCAGCAAATCCTGGACTGCAAATTCAAAAATACAAACATGGTTTGTTACTCTTCCACATGCACTTTTTTCACTGCTATCTTTAGTCTTCAAATTGCAATAAATGGAATAAAAAAATGTAAGTAAACTTGCAGACTACAGGCAACAGTAGCCTTAGATGCATTAAGGTCAAAAAAAGACGGACCACCAAAACCATGAAAGTGACAGAGTACAACTACTTAAATTAATCCAAGATTTATGTGACTACTGTGTCTTCTACAACCACAGGTAGGAATCAGCTGTTAATATTCTGCTTAACACAATCAGTTGGTTAAAACCACCACCAACTTGCAAATGTTTGGTTTGTTTAGTTCTGTTAAGTAGAGGGAAATGACCTAATTTTTTCTGATATAAATTTCACAGGCCAGCTACTCTAAAGTGCATTTGTATGAATAAAAACTACTTACCCAGAGGGACATTCGAAAAGGCATTTCAGACAAAAGAAGCCCTAGTGTCAAATACTTTAGTCATTAAAACATAGAACAGCTGCATGTTCTCAGTGAGGTAGCGTCTGGAGCAAGAAAACAAGTTTGAAAATTCACACATCAATGAACTTCATTTTTTGCCATTCTGATGTACAGAGATTGCATAAAAATAAATTACAGTACTGATAACTGTGGCTGTAATGTCAGTTAGAATAATCTGCTTCTGATTAGTTTTAAATACAATGTCTCCATCTAAGTCCCTTATACATTACATGTATCTGGCACAGTTTTCCCCTCAGAGGAAAGATTCACTACTGAAACTCTACAGATACTTTTTAGTTTGTCAGGACAGTAGAAGATAATTTGCCTTTGAAAACATTCATCTGCACAGATTTTCCAGCAGCTGTAACACTGCCACATTTAATAATGGGGCAACTCTGAGTACATCTGTAAAAGTTGCAATTATAATGCCTCCACATGACCGAAGTTAGGAAAGCAACATGATTATGTTCCCAACGGAACAGCAAAAATCTGCAAGTCACACCTGTCTAAACACAAGCTTAACATCCTTTTCATACCTTTGCTGACAGACAGGCATGGTAGAGTGCAAAAAAACACATTCAGTCGTACGCTCCAACATCGCGGCTCTTTCAAGGCAACTTTATCAGATTCAACACAGTTTACCCAGACCACCACTGGAGGAAAGTCAGTAGCTGCTCCACGGCCCTATTTTGAACATGTCAGATTACCACCTCGTGTGTGGTTAGATTTCCAACACAGCGAAGAGCTATCTGTAAATACATCCCACACACACTAAGATGACTGAGAAAATATGATCAGTAGCTGGTTATGTACAACACAGCCACTCCAACTAGTGGAAAAACACAGACTGCTAAACAAACAAACAAAAAAGTGTTATTGCCTAAAAGTAACAGTATGTGCCCAGGATTATCACCACCTCCAAATTTATGAGCACAGCACTAGAGAGAACCAACTGTGCATCAAATCCACTTCCCTGAATTTTAAAGCAACAATGTCATAGGAATTTTGGCAATGCTTTCCACAGACCATCTTTTCTACCTCAATGAAGACTATCCATAGATGGATCAGATTTGCTCAAAATCCAATGGCACACTTACAGGCTGGAACAATAAGGATCAGCTGTGGATGTAGTACAGGAATTGCTTCAGGAACTGTGCCAATGTAGAAAACTTTCAATAACATTAAATCTGTTTGCAGTACAGCATCCTCAAAGCACAATGAACGAGCAGCTACCGGAGTCCCTGTCCAACACTAACAGAACAGAGCCTGGAGGCAGGATGAAATCCTATTTGCAACATGACTTTCAAAGTGTTTCCACGTGTTCCGTAGTATCTAAAAAATGATAAATCTGTGCTAGCACTCTACAAACACCCCAAATCTTGGCAAAATATAAATTCCCAAAGACAAGAAGTTAAAACCAAACCAACCTAACACTACTTTAAGAGAGGGACATGTCTTTTACCCATCCAATTTTCATGACCTTTCTCTTTTACAAGAGAAACCAAGAGCAAACATTCACACCTCTGTTATTTGCACTAGTCTGATCTACGGAACGGGGGGGGGGGGGAAGAGTCTTACCTAAATAAAATAGTAAGCAGTAGAAGCAGCAAAGTCCTCAAAATGGCTGCTACTACATTAGTTTCATGTATTTTACTTTCCTACACAAAACATTAAAGACAGCTGTAGAGACATTTGTTAACAATTTTCAGGTCTTCACCAGCTATAGAGGTAAAATCTTCATCCATCCCTGCAAAATCCAGACTCTGGTCTGCCATTCAACTGTGCCTTGAGCTCCAAAGAACTATGGCTGATGGTTTTTAGAGTGTGGGAAAGGCAGACTATAAAGAATAAGGACAGACTGAAACATATTAAACTGTGGCTGAGCAGCCATACTACAGGCAATGGACCACCCTGGAATTCCCATTTAAGAAAGTTCTACGAAGGCTTTTTCACTATATTTCAGATTCAAATGCATTCCTACTCAGTAACCATTCTTCCCAAAATATCTCAGTATATTCTGCTCCATTGAGAAGCATCAGGAAGAGAAGTCACCCCAGCAGATATTTAAGGACATAAGAGAATGCATACTTTCCCTGGAATGTATGAATTTCTGACTAAAAGTCAAGAACGGCGTGACAAGATACTCTTCTTCAATAGCACAAAGTTCTATTCTTTTTGCGAGCAAAATATAGTACCACCCACCGAACTGATGACTCTACGTCTGGTTTATCTCGTTCACTCACAATGGCATACTTCCTGTCTCTATCTATTCAACACCAGCTAACACCCATTTTGCATCCCAAGCCTAACAAAAATTTCCACTACTGCCCATCTCAAGGCACATTTTGGAAGATAAATTCTAATCGAATAAGCTGAAGTGCCTCTTAATGTCAAATTGTTCTGATTTTATTTTTCCATCTAATTGCACATTCTTTAAATATTAGTAGTCTACCATTCTGACCAAATCAAGAAACACAGGTAAAGGATGCATTTACTTCAGAGCATTTAAAAAAAAAAAAAAAGTTTATTAAATTAATTCAGTGAATTCCAATACAAAGCAGACAAATGAGGGTAAGTAAGTCCCATTATGATGACAGAATGAAAGACTCATCCATTTCTATGCCTCTTAAGCACAGAATAGCCCAAAACCTTTTCTGACTTTGGGTACTGTGCCCAGAATAGATGAATGCTTCATTTAAATACAGGAAGCATTTGTCATTGTAAGTGCAAGTCCTGACTGCCTGTTAAAAAAAGATCAGTCTTTAAACAGCAAGAAGTGGTTCACACCCTTTGTGTTCAGTAAAGGATTGAAAAAGTTTGAATAAAACGAAATTAAACATTTTTGCTTTTCTACCTGTGTAATGGATAAATTATTAAAACATAATGATCGTCAAGCTAACAGTTTCGTTCTCCCCTAGACAACATTAAACCTTAATCTAAGTTTCATCTTCCACAGAGCAGTTACTCAATTTCAAAGCTCCAGCAAAACCCCACCTCTGTTCAGTACTGGATTATACAGTTCCTTCCTCTAGCAGAAGACTAACACAAAACAACAACAAATAAACTGTAACAAACTAGAAATGTTACATAAACTTGAGTATATGTAAAACCACACATGAGCAACTATAATAAAGTAGCACATGGACCTCGTGTGAAAGTTATTGCAGATTTACTGTATATCTGCACATACCCACAGGTTCACAAAAATATGCAACAGTCAGGTTCAAGAGTTGCACCTATCAATGTCACCCGTTTAACTATCAATTACTTTAAGTATAATAGATAAAAACTAATAAAAGGTCCTTAGGTATCAGAACCATAGACTGTTTTCCTTGAGCAGATATTTATATCCATTAACTTTCCTAAGCATTATCTGCTTACAGACTATTGTAGAACCAGTATTAGCGTGCCCTGAGGATGAAAGCTTTTTATTACAAGGGAAGCAGAGGCAACAAGACACCTTAAATTTACTTTTATTATTGTATTTCTTAAGTATCAAACATTATTCTAAAATACTAAAGTAGTATTGTTTCTTAAATACAGGGGAAGGAGAAATGGCGACACAAAAGAAAATATGTATTTATAATACTCTGATAATTTGGAATGAGTTCTCATAATTCAAAAAAAGTTATTTCAGTTTCACATGCATTAATAGCCTGTAATACACACACACAACAACCTGTAGCACAGGAGACACTCTTAGAAGTTAGCAAGTGCTTTTAATATCAAGCACTGGAAGGAAACTCAGGTGTTACTTGGCAATGTTTTCAGTTATTGAAAGGGAGGAAGGATTCCTTTCCAAGCACAACCCATCGCTTACCTTACAAGTGAAACTGTAACTCCACTTTTAACAGAGAGAACTGAGTACCTCTCCATGTAATCCAAGAGGTCTCTCATTTCTGCTCTTACAGAAAAATGAAGACAAGAATTATATTACTCCTCCGCCTAGCTACTTGATTTATTTTAACAGATAATAATGCAGAATATCTCAGATGGTGATTTTTCCAAGGCATTTTGCTACATGAGTCATCTGGCTTTGCTTTTTTTTTTTATTTATTTATTATTAAGTAAAAAAGATGAGAGATGACTGTAAAATCGGTCAGTATAATGAAGCATCGCTGCTGGCCTATGCTTGCCAAAACCACCCTGGATAATAATTCATGGCAAGAGTACCTCACAGATATCTGAAAGAAAAGCAGAAACTCTTACCTTAACAGGAAAGCTACACTTGCCAGTACGAACGCCTTCTTCATCAGTCTGCCACTGATGAGGCCTACTGGCCTCTGGGACATAGACATCTTTCTTTCTCCTAAAGCTTTGCCGTAATTTGTTCATTTCTCAGATTTTCACGTCCTAGAAAAAATAAAAAAGAATACTGCCAATAGGCACCAAAACACACATTTAGCCACTTTGCACCAACCACTATCACAAGTGGCCCTGTGAAAAAGTTACACTTCTGCAAATATGAATGGAACTACCTGTAAAGGGAGAGGATTTTGGACAGATTCAGAGAAAGATAAAATACTCACTTCAAGCAGAAGACACCACACCACTTGTTTAATATCTTGCCACAGCAACTGAAGCATTTGAGCCAGAAATAACTATTACTTTGAGCATAAGGTTACCTAAAATAGCTGACAGGGAAGCTCTGAAGAGTGATGTGCATGAAATCCTGCCTTCCTGAATTTAAACACCTACCTAGAGCAACCAAGCAGGACACAAGTAGCACAAGTTTCCAAGGCACCCATGCAAGTGTTACAACCATTCATAGCCCTAAGACTGCTCCTAAAATTAGGTGCTTGTGCTGTTCTTTAAGTATGAGTGATAGGTTCATGCTTTTACTGAGGGGCACAGGCTAGCCCTCAGTCTACTGGTAAAAGTTCTTATGTTTAAATGAGAAATGCACTGAATTAACATCTACATTCTGGGTAAAGCTCTAAACAACTACAGTGTTACCTCTTCAAAGCAAAAAGATAGTTCTGTAATTATGATTCCAAAGCCTAGAATTAGATTCCTTTTATATAATATTTCTGTTAAGTATCAGTTCCTATATACAAGCCAACATACACTTTAGACATGCTCACCTTTACTGGATTCAAACTACAATCACCCAAGAAGCTATAAGAGAAAGCACTACTAATAAAAAGACTAAATATTCAGCTACAGAAGCAAAATCATATGGATACAATGTGGGGAATATGGAAAACACAATGGGAGGCTTCTTCAGATACTGCTGCTCTTTCTTGAATAAGAAGCCTTCTTAGAACTATGACATCCCATTTTGATAGGGAAAAAAAAAGAACACAAGGCAACAAAAATCTACCTGGATTATATATGCTTATTTCCTGTTACATTAACTAAACTACAGAATATAGATGTTTATTGGTGTCAATAGGCAGCAATGAAAGCAGCTTTAAAAGCACTTTTAATACTATTTTACACCCTGAAAAGAACAAGTGTCTTCCAGTTAAAACTATTTGACAAAGGTGAAAAAAATCAACATATTCATGTTTGTGGTAACTGACATTTAAGCAGCTTAAGTTCAAAATGCAACGATTTCAAAGCTGAACATAAACCAGAATTTCAAGGGGAGGTCTACTTGATCACCTCAGGCAGGTGACATGTACTTCAGCAAATCTCCACATGGCACCTCAGCTCAGAGGACAGACACCCATTCTTGTCCCTGCCAAAGACTCAGAGCCACAGCACGATGAGCAAGCCCACTGCTCCAGCTTTGCCTCAGGATTCTGGTCAGCACGCAGCCTAGAACCCAGCTGCCCGACCTTGCACTCCAGTGACTGAGGAATTGGGCCCATTTCTGCCAAAAGGGCAACAGACTCTTAAACTGCTACAAATAGTAAGGCTCATCTGCCACTATTCTGAGTCCGACTGATTAAAAAATACTTTGTAGAAATTTGAAACCTACAGATGCATAAAAACAATCCATGGAAAAGTTTTCAACATAATTCTAATTCTAAACAGCTTCAGTGAGTAACTGAAGAAGTGAGAAGAGCAGGCAGCCACTGTACCACTTGTGAAATAGCAGTCTAAATGCCTTATCATAACTTTTGCTTATGTGAGCATTTCCTTGGACTTCTCCCAGGAAGTGTTGCTTTTGTCCATGAGACTGGCACCTTATCAGAGATTTATTCTGCCCAGGAATCTCAGTCCACAGGGTAGGATAAGAACAAGAGTTCTTCAACTGCATTTCCTATGAGAAGCTAAAGTGGCATTTTGCCCAAAAGTATTTCCTTTTCACTGAAAACCAAACCCATTTTCCTACATGTTCTATTTTTGAGCTCATGTTCACAACAAGCAATTTAAAAATAGCTTATTCTATTTAATAGAAATGCAGCCAAATAGCAAAATTAATGTCTGGTCAGGTAACCAGTGAGCTTTCTCCAACTGAAAATGTAATCTTCTGAGATGTCAGACTGTTTCAAGTAGGTTGCAAAATAGTTTGGCACTAGAAGCACCTAACTCACTTGTAACACACTTCAGCCCAGTATAACTAGAATTGCCATATGATGGGAAAGCATTAAGTAAGGCAACTCACAGAGGCTGCATATTTGAGGATACAAGAGAGAAGCACATGAATTGCTGGAATTGAGTAGTGAAATACCTACTGATTATGTCTGGAGCTCAAAATCCCTGCACAAGAGCTTAAGAGCAAAACAAGTGAGCATTTTCTACTTGAATTCTTTGCAGTACACTTCACATTTCCATGCAAGCATAACATGCTGTCAACAAAACAAGAGACACCAACCTAAGCTGCCCCAAGCTAGCAGAGTATTTTCTATTAAACTGATGACATCACTGATACTGCAAAAGGTTTTATGCTCTGTCATGGAATTTAGCAACTGATTTTTGTCCTGTAACTAAAAGTATTTTTAAAACCCCCAAGAAGAAACAAATCAAAATACCAAACACACTATTTCCTTTTCACTTTTACAACTCCAAATCCTGTTTGGCCCAAGAGAAAGGACAACAGAGAAGCAGTACTTAAAGATAAACCTAATGAAAAGCCAAGGTGGGAAACTCAAAATCTAAATAAACCAAAAAACATAGCATTATATCAGAGAGAAGCAAGTAGTGAAGGCTGAAAGCATTGAAATCTTGTGGTGAAAAGGAAGAGGCGCTTTGGGTTCTGTTAGATTTCAAGGTCATCTCAACCAGACACCTAACTGCAGACAGCTCCACATCTGAATGGTCGTGCCTGTTGGAAAAGAAATTTAAAAAAAACCAAACACAATCCAACAAACACCACCACGCTAAAAAACAACAAATAAGAAAACCTCCACTACTTTTATAATCCAAGAGATTACAGCATTAGACTAAACATTAGACCAGTTCCCAAAGCACCATACGAGCATCTACAAAAGGCATTGAGAAGACAAGTTATTTACATGGCGAGTTAATACATTTATGTTGCCATTTATTTTTATGCAAATTGATGTATTTTTTGATATTTTAAAAACACAGCTCCAAAGCCAATTTAAGGAGAGCTTTGGCACCATTATTCTTCTGACCATCTGAAAGTATCATTTTAACCCATATCTGATCACTGACAAATCAGGGGCAGCAGAGAAACAGAAACAACATTGTCACGGATAAAAGTGCATGTTGAAGCACTCATGGCTTCATTGTCTTGTGCATCATCAGGTTACAGCTGCAGAACAAATTACTTCAAGATAAACCAGCATGTTAATTCATGTCTTGTTAGCTGCTGTGCTGTAGGAATGTGTTCGCTTTTATACTTCATTGAGCGCAAGCCAGAAATTTACCCTTCAGATGGGTAAGCTTCCATAGAAACTGAAGTTAGTAGGAGCTGATGATGATGCAAATTTGGAGTTTAGCTTGCCTTGCAGGAGTTCACAGTGTACCCATACCTTCAGATAAGCAGTTTGTTTACATTTTGCATAAACATTTCTTGCATAGCAGTCACTGCTACAAGATGATCCAAAATACAGAATCTGCAAGGCAGAGGACAGTATAGGTACCTGAATTGCATTGAGGCAATTAGCCCTTCAGGCTAGAGGTGCTACAAAATTTCACACTAAGCAATCACTTACAGTTTCAACACTGAAGACAAAAAACAATGGAAACCTATTTTTAATCTTTCTTCTGAACTCTAGCCTTCAGAAAGGTTACTTAATCTGCAGTAAAATACGCAGTATCTTTTTTTTTTTATTTGCAGGGGAAAAGGATAAACACTGATTTTTAAGTCTTCAGTTCAGACAGTTTTTTTTTAAACCACTCAGAAGGTTTGGGATTACTTTCTGTTTTCTCTCAGAATTGATCACTATTCACCAATTTAGTAAAGGAAAATCATGGGTCAAACTAGGGCAAAGCATTCTCTGCAGCCTGCAAGAAATACAGAATAGCCATGGCACAGAAGGGCACACACAGGCGAACTCCAATACCATCCTCCAGCTTTATAGCACACGTCATTCTGCAAGCCTGAACCATCAGGAGCAGACCAAATTGACACATTAATAAAATTCCTAGAGCTATGCATTTCAAACAGCAGGGAAATCAAGGTTTAAGAACAACATGTTATTCGGATAATTTTAAAATTTACAAGTCATCACATAAAATTAATTCAATTAACATGTTACAATCAGACTAAGCATTTGGGGGGGGGAATTTACCTAATATTATTAATAAAACAGACCATGCCAAATAGAGCCTGAAGCCTGCAACAAGGTCATCCACTTCCAACATGGGTTTTTTTGCCTAAGAAATACCAGGTATTACTTGAAATCAAAGCATTCTGAATAAGTATGTTTTTCCCTGCCAAAGTTACCTGATACTTCAGACCTAAGAGGACATGCAAATTATCTTAATCTCCTTGAAAAAAAAAAGTGTTTGCCTAACCTACTTAATATAAAAACACTCCAGAAACATTCCTCAGCTTGGCTGTAAAGATTTGTATCCTCAGAAGACTCCATGGCTTTGAGTTGTCTTCAACCTGGTCACACCTGTCCAAAGACTGAGGCCTAACAACTATCTCTTCAGTGTTCTGAAAACTAGAATGTTATTACAAAATCCACAGAGGTCCCCACCAGGAGGTGCAAACAGCCCTCATTTCCATATTTCAGAAGAATATTCCACATTGCTTTTTCCTATAAAACTCAGTTCACTGCTGACACTTCCATGTTATTATAAATCTTGGCTACAACCAGGATGCTTGGACATCAGTAAGGAAAGGTGCTTGTTTCAAGCCATTTTCTTGAGATGAGATTTGGATTTGGCAGGTTTACTTGCAGTATAAGCACAAATATAAAGAAATGGTTCCAAACATTTAGAACTATTTTGCCTTCTAATGCACAGTTTCAATTTAAGATAACAATTTAAGAATGTTTCATTTATATGAAAGAGGCAAGCTAAGAAAGCAAGTTGATTGCTGCCAAGGTAAATAGTCTGTCCCTGTCTATTATGAAGCTGCCAGAATGAAGTTTTACTTCTCTGAAAAATCCTTATTAAGCATTGCTGCTAAACAAAGTCTCTCCTCCTCTCCCACTTACACAGGACAAAAACATGTAATGCTCTATCTCTCCAAGCCTACTGTAAAGGTTAGCCAAAACTTGCTGCAATTGCCCTGCAACAGCATCTCTGCAATTAATTCACCAGCACAAGAACACAAGGTACACTTATCTTCTAAGGAAGAAAAGGTCACCCCATGTGTCAGATTTTGAATGCAGAACTTTGAGCCTTTTTGTAAGTTTAGATCCCATAAAATCTAATTAAATCCAGCACTGTCACACTGAAGCAAACTCAGGCAAGTAACCACGTGAGCATGCTCACTAAAACACTACCAGCCCTGCTTACGCAATCCAGTATGACTAACCACATTATTCACCACATGGCTTTCCAATCCATTTACCCTTTCATTACCCAATTAAGATCTAATAATACAATACTACAAGTAAGCATTCCAAGATATCAAAATACACATAAAGGTGAAGCATGAGTTCATTTATTGAACCAGTAAATACATTTTTTTGTTGTTCATATTTTCTGCAATGAGGAAAATTGTGTTGAATACGTAATAAAGACTACCGAAACAAGAACATCAGCTGTAGAAAACTCATGTTGCAGCAAAGTATTTTTTTGACCATACTTCAAAAACACAGCAGAAACTGCAACCTTAAACTCTACATATAAAGATGAAAGAGGTCAGAGCTGTAACAGTAATAAAAATTTTGGTGACATAGTTCTTAAATTGTGATGCATTGTCATCGTAAGATGGGAGGTACTACCCATCCTCTCAAATCCATCAGGTTTCTTGTCGTCTCATACCTGAGCTAAAGTATAACATGAGCACTCCTCAGATATTTCCAGAGCACTTGACAACTCTGTTTGCACCATGGAGGGGAGGGGAGTGGGAATGTTATGACAGCAACATCTTACTTGCAAAATTCAGAGTTAAACAAAAATTGCAGACAGCTTATGAAATATCAGGAAATGAAATCATGAACTGTACTCCCACATACTGTGTGGCTAAAACATTCAGCTACCAAATGTCCTGTCCTAAAGCTTAGTATTTTGTAAAATATGCCAGACTCTTCAAACATAAATATCCCCAGATTTCAGCAATTAAATACAGTATTCAGTATTCCCCAGGAGTATGTAAAAGTACCAGCACAGGAACCACAATCAGACTCAAACTGTCAGAAAAATATGTTTGGTTATTCAAGGCAGAAGTTACTCCAAAAGATATGCAATGCTCTTTCCAGCAGTCGCAAGTAAGAGACATCACTCACCTCTCCCAAACCTGTAAAGTTCAGTAAATAAAAGAAAGCAAGTCTCATTTTTTTCCATCAATAACTGTTCTAAAGCAAATGTCCCAATTCAGACTCCACAGTGACTGCAAACTCTGACTACGGTCCTATGCAAGATGCTAAAATGTTTAAATGAAGTGGTGTAAGGCAGTAATCTCCTTGTTTCATAGGCTCACTCTAAAAACATCCCACAATGACTGTCAGTCACTAGTGAAAAGCAGGTCTCCTAAACACTTTATGGGATACAAAGTGAGTTGAATTCTACTGCCAATAATATCTGAAAATAAGCAAAAGTTTTCAAAAGAAACACAAGCTGTGCCTTGTGGAAAGCAGCTGAGGCAATTCTGCTTTGCAGGTCATCTGCATGCATGTGAGGAATTTAAACTAACCAAGTCACACTGTCACCAAGTGAATCATTTACATTTAGGGCATCTACATCTCAGACAACTGAACAGTTTTCAAACATGAACACCTCAGGTCTAAAATGTATCTGTACAAATACATGATGAATTTAGAAAATAAATTAGATGTTAAAAGAAAGTACAAAAAGGGCTGAAACAGTGGAAAAATATTTCCTTTAATCACCCAAATCCAAGAACCAAAGCTTGAAGTTAAATATGTCAAATTTCACAAAAGTAAATGCATTTTCAAAATTAAAATAAAATAACTTTTCCAAGTAAAATAAGCATATTTTATTGGTAACTCAGTCACAAATCTAAGGTTTTTACACTGGAATTACTTCCGGATACGTCAGTGTTTTACCACCAAATAATCAGTGTTTGACTAGACAAGGAACTGTATCCAGTAAGGCAAATATCTGCTGCTGAAGAGTAGGGGAAAAAAAAAAAAAAAAAAAAAAAAAAAAAAAAATCAGTCGATCAAACCTTTGAGTTATTGACCTCATCATTACCCACTTACTGTGAATTCAGAAACAGATGAACTCAAGACTGTATTTTTGGTTCTAGATCTTAAGTGAGGGCAGAAACCGCAGATAAACAAGTTACAGAACCAGAGCACATATTTCAGGAACCAACATGAACTCTAAAAGAGATTATGTGGAGGACCCATTTTAGCAAGATTTCCATAAATAAATAAATGGATTCCCACAGAGGTTTTTATACAGTGTTTCATTTACAACGGTCTTGCTCAACACAAAAGCAAAAGCCACAGCATTTGGACAACTGATCCCAAAAACAGTGCTCTGCACCAGCACACAGCAGCCTTACAAGTCCAGTCCACGCGTCTTGTGTTCTGGAAGAATTTAGAACAAACAACTATAAATTTTATCAGCTTTATGAGAATGGACAGTAGTGCTGCCAATTCTGTCAGCAAGTAGGATTCAGGTACAGGTAAGTCACACTAGGTAAACCTGTAAGAATAATGGCATGCCCAGATGCAGACTGGGCAGTTAAAATAGGGTTCTCTGCTGGAAACAGTGATTATTATTTTATTCGTATATGCTCTCAAAAGCAAACAGTTAAATCACTGTTTACAGCTAGTGAAACATGTTCTGGAGTAGATTAAACTGAACTGATTTTAGAGATACAAGAGGATCTCACAAGAAGGAATTATTCTGTAATAAAAACAGCAGTCAAAAGCACATGGAAGAAGGATAAGAGATTGACCCTAACTATAAATAATGATGAGTATTAATTCAGCTATTACCATTGTCTAGGAAAGATCCTAAGTTACATGTTTAGTCCTCTTAAAATGTAACTGTCAAATAAGCAAACAGTACAAATTATGAAAGGAGCAAAGCAAAACCAGTAAGATGTCACAGCATAAGACCAGACTGTGCTCAGCTTCAATACCACATAGTTCCTGTAGCTAATACACCCTTTCTGAAATGAAGGGAAAAGGTGCAGGAAGGTAACAAGGGTAATTAGGACTGCATCAACAGCTTCTATTCAAGGACAGATTAGATACATAGAATGTCTTCACCTCAGAAAAGCAATTTGCTGGTGGAGAGAGCTACAAAAATTATAGTATCACAAGTGTTAGAAAATGAACAGGGAATGATGATTTTCTTGTTCTTATGTAGACATTGTGGAGAAACAACAGAATTCTCCATCAGTCCAGGTTTAAAAATAAAATAGTATTTTTCTCATGATACAAAATTAACTTGCACAATTCCTTTCCCTGTGATCTTTTAGAAATTAAAAATATATTAAAAAACCCCAAACCAAAACAAAACCCACCACGCATAAAATAACCACAAACAAACAAACAAACAAAACCCACAAGAGTTTATTAACTTGATCAAAACTTCCAAAAGCTATTAGAAACTATAGTGGAGCTGCAGCCTCCCGTTCAAGAAATCACCCAGTCCAATCTGACCAGCTGGGAAGGCTTAGTTCATGTCTGCCTGAACGTTCTATTCTTCCTTGGGATCCAACACTGATGGTATCAGAGAACTGCTGTGCTATGGAGCCCTTGTTGCGAACCAGCATAATGCACAAGCTGGTCACCCTTCGCCACCAATTCAACTGGCCAAACCCCAGCGTTACAGCTGTCAGCATCACAGCAGAGTTGTTAGCATCCAGCAACACCAGGACCAACAAGAGCTAGCTCCCTACACATGGTAAGGATCCCCCTTTCCCAAACCCACAGAAGCCAAAGATTCAATAGCCCAAGACATTTAAATGAAAACCAGCACATAAATATCTATATTCCAGATATGTCACAAAATTTTATGTACTGTGGCGACAAGCCACATGTGCACTAGTCAATCTCAATTAGAAAATGAAAGTTTGCTTAAGCTGCCATGAAGTATGTCTGAGGAAAAATTAGCTCCTACACTCACAGGATGACAGATGACTCCTTGCTATACCAGTACTGCAGAGGGTCCAAGCACTTCACTCAGTCACTACTTGGCAACTGTTATGTGGCCATGCAAGTCACTTTACTTGCTCCCATCCTCCAACAGTTAAATAAATATAATTAAGGTACTTTTACCTGTGCATTTTCTTCGACTTGTTCCTGCCAAATCAGCCACACGTTTGACAACAGCCGATGCAGAGGAGGAGGGTGATTGTCACAAAAGGCATTTTTAATATTATTTTTTAACTCAAAGTGAAATTGTGAAGGCTTTGCATCCAGCTTTTGTGAAAATGGCAGGTTTTGATAATTAAAATGAACCTAAAGAAAAGATATAGTAGCATTTTCTGGCTGTCAGTATATTGGAAAAATCATTTGATTCTCCCTCAATAAGCCCAGCAACACAAAAATGTTCACTTTCATATAAAAGATTGTCATAATCTTAAAGAACTTGCTCTGGTGTCCAGCATAGCAACTATGGTTGACTTGAAAAGTTTATGTTCTTACTTGACAGAAATATTTTATTTATTATGAATTAATGTTAACATTTGTACACCTGTCCAGTGCAAGTTTTGAGTCATTCCATAACTCTTTTCTCATAATGGCTCTTTGCAAAACATTACTGGGAACTAACAGGATTATTTCCCAAATCTGTTTGCTTTACACAAATGTAATCAAATCAGAAGCTAGCTTAATGAAGTCAGATGCAAGCTGTAACTTCTTTTAAGCACATATTTTTAAAGCGCATTGTTTCTAAATTTCACCACCAGTTAGATACCTTTAAAAATATTCTTCATGCTCTCCAGAATCTAATACCAGCCACATTTCATCACCCACGGAAGAACTCACAAGATGGTTAAGGAATATGTAACCATAGGCAAACCAAAGGTGTCTAAACAGGATACTCTTAACACAATTCCAGCTTTCTGGTACAATTCTGTATACACAAAGATAGTATTTCTTAAGATTACACAGCACATAAAACCTCACTTCATGCCTAACATTCCCATGTCTGCTCACTGTGAAGCCTTAAGAAGATCCATGCTCAACTTCAGCAGCACACTTACTCAGTAACTTGGAAAATTATATATTGTAACAGAATTGGAGAGATATCTTTTGAAAGTATTCAACTTCATAAAACCTTGATCTATACAATTTGTGGCAAAAAATCCCCAACCACAAGTGTCATAGAATCAGTTACTGGAACATTATGTGCATATGACAGTAGCAAGAAATGTTGACTTGGTGACTGACTTTGTTTCTTTTCCACTCAGGTTCTGCAATAGTGCCTTTCTTTAGAATCCCACTTTCAAAATCCCTCTCTCTTGAAGCTATAACATTGACTTCATGGATATATGAAAAAAAAAAAAAAAGTACCTATGAGCTGAAAAAAAACCCCAGATGATAAAAGTCAAGTCTAGTATGGGTTAAAGAAGATATAATCTGTAAATTTATGTCCTTTCTGCTATGTACCTCAACAGCTAATGGATTTTTAGATTATCTCAAGTGTCTCTTTTAAAAAGCAACCCCACAATCTGCCATTGTTACACAATTCCACCAACATGCCACAACTCCAATCAAGTCTGGATTTTCCTTTGTTCATGGAAACAAACCTGAAGCTCCTCAGACCAATGCCAAAACCTTTTATCTTACTTTATAATATCCATGTTTGGATATCATCAGTTCAGGTTATGGGGTTGGGGGGAGGGAATCTCAATGGAATTGGGGAGAATTTTGGGTGGGGGATTTTTGTTGTCAAAGGGAAAAAAAAAAAAAAAGAGGGGGATAAAAATACAATTCAATCAGACTGCATTTAAGGTTGGGGATTTTTTTTAAGAACTCCCAAGTCAAGTTTCTTAAATAAACAGATGCATACTTCCCTCGCTACTCCCTTTTCCTATCACCTGGCATTTAAAGCCTTTTGCTTCTAAGGATAGTAACATTTGTCTTTATGGAGGCAGTAGATAGGAATTCAACCTCTATCGCTACGAAATCTCACAGGCGCTGTGTTTTGAAATACTGATAGTAATCTCTCAGACACTTCCTTTCACAGAAGTTACCAGGTTCCATTATGATCACTACAATTAGCAACACATTACTGCTGATTGGCAATAATATATTATGAATCCACAATTACATGCTCAGTGAGAGACATTTCACATACAGCTTGAAATGTCTATAAATCCAGGGGTCCATGTCCAGACTGGTTATTTATATTCCCATTAGAAAGAAAATGCAGTTCAGTTATACAAGCCTACTTTACCTAACAATTAAAATGTATTTCTCTAAATAAATAATTCAGTAGACATCCAAACAGTTTCCACCCTTTATACCAAATATCAAATTAATACTTACAAGATTTCTCCATGATAATGAAGACTCTTGAAAGAAAATATTACTCAAGAAACGAAAGCACTATGTTAAATTCTTTAACAATCTAGTCAAAATACTTGTTTCTAGCACCACAATTAGATCTTGGTTCCAGCCTGTAGTCAACATTTAAACCAGTTAGTCCAATATAACATCCTCTAATG
>JANHGN010018791.1:9773-33409 GCA_024605025.1 Megaceryle maxima | reverse complement strand
CTATCTATACACCTATCTATCAATCATTCCACAAGAATCCAGACCCCTAAAGCAAGCTTGTAAATTTTCTTCCTAAAGGGGTAGGGGGTGGAGATTGTGAAGGACAGGGATATTTGACATACTTATTTCCCTGATGCTAGAAAGATTATAAAGCATTCCTAAAATATTGGATAGTCTTGAGGTTCACAGTAGGAGGCAATATTTCCTGCTTGATAATAAAATTACATTACACATAAAAAATGGTCATGTCGGTAGAATTAAAATAGCTACAACATGGGAAGCTTTTGGCAGAGCTCTGCTTCTGTCTGAAGGGAGACTCTGGAAGGGACCAAGGGACTAACAACACACCAGCAAGAGAGATGACTGAACACATCTGTAAAACCTAAATATCCCAGATTGATGCACAATATGGAAAGTTAATACATGCTCACCACAGTGCAAAATCATAACCAAGATCTCTGGCTCTAATTCTCATTCGTAGAATAATTTTGGGAATAGGAAAGAAAAGAAACAACGTGATTTTTGAAGATGTAGTTGTCCACAGATTATGGGAGCAGGCAATGCGTGTCAGTATTACTGACTATGCATTATGTTGTAGGTCTGAGGAGGAAAAAAAAAATAAAGAAGGAAATAAGGACTAAAACACAAGTAAAAAAGAGATTGCTTCATCGTTACCACAGCTATTGCTAAGTGGCACCTTATCTAGCTTTAAAGGTCACTAATTATTGACAGGCATCACAAAAGAAACAGATTTTGAGTAGAAATCTGAGTATTAAATGCATTATTGAGTATGATGTTAAAAAGCAAATATAAGCTAGGCTCAAGTCTTCAAACTACTGAAATATTCAAATTTATCTACTAAGTACAATGTAAACACCCCCCCCGAGTGTTTATTTATTACATTTCAAAGGTTCAAACTGCTTGTTAACTAGTAACTACTTTTCTGAATCTATGTTGTTAAGCATTCCTACTATTATTAAAATTATAAATATTATTACTGATGTCACTAAATTTGAAGGGATTGGTAGAGATGAGTTCAGAGAACTTGAAAATCACTTCTATACAACCTTCTAAACTACATTAGGATGCACATTTAAAAAAGGAATAAGCTTCCTGGAAATGCCTCTCAATTCATTTATAATCTTTCATAAAAACTCTCAAATTTTATAACTCACAAAATCTTAGGGTAAAAAGATGTGGTATTCAATTTTTAGGAAACAAAGGGGAAGTTCACAACCTTAGTTCAGGGAATAAACACATTACTCAACTGGTCAAAGAAAGCAGAACTGACAGAGTACGTTGTCATACCTAATTCAGTTAGAAGAGCTAACAAATACCTACTTTAACAATCTGAATCCAGTGCACCCAGGATTTGAAGTGAAAACCTCCTATGAAACACTCACTTTTACATATACAATTAAGTTTTTGGTTTCCACAGTACTTTATCATTTGAAAAAAATGTCTGTTGTTTTAAGAAGTCCACCCACACAGACTTGGCCAGTTACATTACACACAAATAAATCTAGATGATACAATTCTCCAAAATTCAGAGTATTAAAATGTAAACCTCTGCAAGAGGGAGAGTGCAAGGCGAGAATGCTGCTGTGACACCAGCTTTGTTGGACAGACTGTCCCGAGACACTCCCTGAAAATTCTCTTCGCCACCCACATGCCCTCACATCAGGTACACAGAGGTGATACACAACAGGAAGGGCCTGGACAGCCTTCATTCTGGGTCAGGTGCACTGAAAAGCTTTGTGGAAACCTAAACAAACATGGGTCAAGATAAGGGCTACATCCAAGGTACCCAACTGGGGTCTCTACAACACTGTGGTACACACAAACCAAAGCCATGTTCAGCTGTATAGTTTTACATGGGTTTTGGTAGCACCTGCATCAGTTCTGAGACACCTGGCTCACAAGCAAAAGAGACTAATACAATCATAAGACACTATCAGAAGCAGTAGCTATATCCTTCTATAGAAACTAGCACAGCTTACCATGACTGCCCTTTATTACAGTCCACCAGAAGCAGCATAACACCTACATAAAATATAATCTACCAAACACTTGGTTGTTCTGCAGTTAATGTGTTCATAAAGTCCATCCTTCCATGACAAAGAATGGAAAACAATGTTTTCTAGCAGGCAGTGACAATCTTCTTCATGGGTATAGCCACCTAAGCAACACCTTGTGACACCATGCCTCTTCTGCAAAGGCTAAGCAATCACATTAGTGGGACAGGCCACTGCAGGTTCCTTGGGCTGTAAAGGAGGTGTCCCATTTCCTTCAGTATCTGCAGGGAATGTGGAAGGCTTTGCCAACTCCAGCTGTGCTCACTGATAACCTAAGAAAACTTGCAAAAACAGCTGGCAAGGAACAGGGTAATGTCCAGAGTGAAACATTTTAACAGCTCTTGTGTATTTAAACTGCATAATATGTTCAGTTCTATAAACTGAATTATTTGTGAATCCTGCTTTGACCTGTGTTGTCCAAGTTTGTTGTATGACTGACAGAGCTACTTTTCAGCACACACCTATAACAATAACTGTGGAGAAGAAAGGATCTCTAGGTGTGCTAATAAGACAGTTACAAGCTTAGACAGAAGGAAGTTTCACCCTACTCCAAAGGAAAAGAATACTTAATGGAAGCATAGAGGCCTACAATTACACAGTTAAGTCCCAATATAAATTTTTACAAGATTACATCTGGAAAAATTCACCTGTCCTGAGAAGGAAAGGATTCAAAAGGCACAAGAAAAATTGAGACATCAGGAAAACATTTCCAGAATTTTTTTTCTTCAGCTTTGAATTACAAAAGTCACAGGTGGTTTCTATTCCCCTGTCAACTCCCCACAGATATTCAGTCAACATGGTTTACCTGGACAGCAAAGACTGGAGCAAGTATCTGAACTAAGTATCTCTGGAAAAGGGTCTGCACGTACTTACTTTTTTTTTTTTTTTCCCATGTCAGATTACGGAACAGCATTTTTTATAATTACCAGGATTATTAGTTATATAGAGTTATTGGTCTACACCAGCTAGATTCTGCATTTTTGTTCAGTTTTCTTAAATAAACTTACGGATTGCATCATAACAAGTACAAGCTAATGCTCATGCAGTGGATTAAAAGCACAGGAGTAGAACCCTGCATGACTGTATGAACCCTGTACAAGCTATTACTGGTTTTAGAGAGATCAAGTAATAAGATGAACATGTCATAGAAGATCAGGGACTAATTATCCATCTGAAAATTAGAGAGCACTCAGCTGCAAAAGAGCCTGCTCCACCAAAGAGAGTGGAAGATGAAGATTCCCAGACAGCAGCTCTGTTGCTGTAGGAAGTAAGACTACTGCCATACACCAAGATGAACCACCCTTACTAAACACGCCCTTGCATGACAAAAAAGATCAACAAAATATACATACCTCTATTTCTGGAAATTTTTCTGTAAAATAACCCATCCATTTTCAATAACACATGCAATTATTTGATAAGAGCACTTCACTGGATTACTGTTGCTCTTCTCACATGAAGCTGTTAAGCAGCCCTAAATCAGCAGAACAGTATAACTTGAATAGGTGATTTTTGCCTTTTAACTTTAACAAATCTAATCTTTTGCAAGAAGCTTTACATTCATTACATCAATCTTATTTTCAAATAAAGATTCAGAGTCCAATCTTAGCACTGAACAATGAAATTTTGCCAACATACACTTTACTTTTTTAAATAGAAAGAGAATTTTACAGGTTCCAAATTCTGACTACCTAACCACAGAACAGTAATATCATCATGAATTTATACCTACAAACAAATAATCATTAAAAAAAAAAGGCAGTAGCATTACATGAGATGACAAATTACATCTGTAATTTCAGGGCCTTGAGAGAGTTCTCAATATAAAAAAAAAAAAAGGCATAGAAAAAAAAGTGTACAAGCTATACAGTAACAAGATACACTTATGGAGTTCATCAGCAATTTGGGGGATATTTTACTTTGTTTTTACCTAACCAAAGCTATTAAGATCATTATGCACCATCTCACCATCTGCTATACACTCCACATCTACTTTATTTGACCAGTTAAGTTTACTGGCTGGTACAAAAGGCCTTATCACATCTGCACCCTTTCCTGCAAGGAGGAGGCACATTTTTATCTAAAGTGAGCTAAGCAGGATGAATAGGATTAAAAAGGAAACATTACTCAGCTTTACTGGTATGTTATCTCTCAAGATGTTTTAAATAGTGATCTAAAATTTATTGAGGCATCTGCTTAACCCTATCAAAAGACTGATAACTCACCTTGAAAAAAAGTTTGATGAGCTTCTGTGAAAATCCAGCACAAGTCTCAAGCACTTTTTGCTACAGTAGGAAGGAGTATAAAAAGTAGGGGCTTGTTTTACTTCAATTTGTATAAAGGTTGTGGAGAAGGGAAGGGGAGAGAATAAAACAACACTTTTGATGAACAACAATGAAGTGATTGACTTCAACCAACAGGACTTCACCAAGGGCAAACCATGCCTGACTAACCTGGTGGCATTCTATGAGAAGGTCACAACATCAATAGATGGGGGTAAAGCAAACAACGTCATTTACCTGGACCTGAGTAAGGCCTCTGACACTGTCCCGCATGACACTCTGGTCTCCATGCTGGTGAAAAATGGATTTGATGGATGGACAATTCAGTGGATAAAGAACTGGCTTGATGGCCGCTCCCAAAGAGTGGATGTCAATGGATCAGTATCCAAGTGGAGACCAGTGACAACTGGAGTCCCTCAAGAATCAGTACTGGGACCAGTCTTATTTAACATCTTCGTCAGTGACATGGACAGTGGCATTGAGTTCACCCTCAGCAAGTTTGCCGATGACACCAAGCTGTGTAGGGCGGCCGACACGCTGGAGGGAAGGGATGCCATCCGGAGGGACCTTGACAGGCTGGAGAGGTGGGCCCATGTCAACCTCATGAAGTTTAACAAGGCCAAATGCAAGGTCGTCCATCTGGGTCGGAGCAATCCCAAGCACCAATATAGGCTGGGCAGTGACTGGCTTGAGAGCAGCCCTGAAGAAAAGAACTTGGGGGTACCGGTGGATGAGAAGCTCACCATGATCCAGCAGTGTGCTGTTGCAGCCCAGAAAGCCAATTGTATCCTGGGCTGCATCAAGAGAAGCATGGCCAGAAGGTCAAGGGAGGTGATTCTCCCCCTCTACTCCACTCTCGTGAGACCTCACCTGGAATACTGTGTCCAGTTCTGGAGCCCCTATTGCAAGAGGGATACGGATATGCTGGAACATGTCCAGAGAAGGTGATGAGGATGATCAGCAGGCTGGAGCACCTCTCCTATAAGGACAGACTGAGAGAGTTGGGGTTGTTCAGTCTGGAGAAGGCTCCAGGGAAACCTTATTGTGGCCTTCCAGTATCTTAAGGGGGCCTACAAGAAAGCTGGGGACGGACTTTTTAAGCTGTCAGGCAGTGATAGGACTAGAGGGAATGGATTAAAACTAGAGAGGTCGATTCAGGTTAGACATTAGGAAGAATTTCTTCACCATGAGGGTGGTGAGACACTGGAACAGGTTGCCCAGACAGGTGGTGGAAGCCCCATCCTTGGAAGTTTTTAAGACCAGGCTGGGTGGGGCTCTGAGCAACCTGCTCTAGTGGGAGGTGTCCCTGCCACTGGCAGGGGGGTTAGAACTAGATGATCTTTAAGGTCCCTCCTGACCCGACAATTCTATGATTCTAATAGTGCTTTATTTTTCTGTCAATGACATGGAAAAAAGTAAATAGATGCACCAAGTCAATGTTTAAATTGAAGAACATCGGTTGATGTAAACATCCTTGGGGAATAAAACTACTTTTACAACTCTTGGGGGGGAAGGAACGCTTCTTGAGGATTCATCAAATCATCACTCCCATTCGGAAAGTATAAGGGAACCTGATCAACCTGAAAGATGTCATTTTAATCCCAAACTGAAGTACACTGTACAATTTACATAGATGGCTATTGTGGTTGCCAAGGTAGGAGTGGGACAAGTAGCAAGTGTTCTATAATTTGAGATTCCAAAAGCAACTCTTACAGCTACAGATTGAGTTTTAGGTAACACCATCAGACCACTTCCCAAAACCTGGAGCAGCAGAGGCCATCACTCCAAGGCAACATATTTATAGCACACAGTACCCACATACCACTACTTATTCTATAATTAAACACCAAAACAAGATGCCATTATGAACACAATGACTCTGACAACATACCACATGCAGATGAAGTATCTTTTAGATAACTGAACTCAATCAACTCTGGAGTGGTATTTCCTGGCCAACAATGACTAACTCTTCTAAACCATCATTAAGTATCAGGAAATACCCACCTCCAACAACAATTACTATTTAAACATATACCAAAGTGTTCTGTTTTGAACACATTCATTCAGATTGAAATATCTCATAGGCAAACATGAGGAAAAAACCCCAACTTTTTACCAGACTTCAGGCAACTTCTTCTGGGGAAACCTTACCGCAGCCTTTCAGTACTTAAAGGGGGGCTATAAGAAAGATGGGGACAGTTGTTTTAGCTGGGCCTGCTGCAAGAGGTGATGGTTTTAACCTAAAAGAGGGGAGATTTAGACTAGATACAAGGAAGAAATTTTTTTCTAATGAAGGTGGTGAAACACTGGCACAGGTTGCCCAGAGTGGCAGCAGAAACCCCATCCCTGGAAACATTCCAAGTCAGGTTGGCTGCAGCTCTGAGCAGCCAGATCTAGTTGAAAATATCCCTGCTCACTGCAGGGGGGTTGGACTAGATGACCTTTAAAGGTCCCTTCCAACCCAAACCATTCTATGCTTCTAACCATAGTACAAAATAAAGACCTAATATTAATACCATGTTACGGCCAGACTTCCAGCTCGCTTAACTTGTAGTTTCACTGCAGGATAACGCTGGGCTCTCACACAAGTGTCTCACTCCCTCCATCCACATACAAAAATGTTTCCTCAATTAAATCAATCCAAATCACTACTATGTTTGGGATTATGGGTTAAAAGAAGAGCTTGCCCTAGTAATGTATGTACTTTGTACAGCGAGGACAAAAGTCTTCAGAGAGCCCAGCACAGCTCCACTGTGGCCTTCCATCACAGCTTCCTAGGTGGACAGCCCCACTGCCCCGACTGACTCCAATCCACACCAAGAAGAGAGACAGATCAAAGTGCCTCTCTGCAAACTCCAGCCTCAAGGAGCATTCATGTCTTTTCCTCTCCATTTTCTGTTCCACTAAAAACAGCAGTGGAAAGAAAACACTTCTCAGCTAACAAACAATCAAGCAAGCAAGCAAACAAAACCAAAACAAAATTAAAAAACCCCACACACAAAAACCCCACCACCACACACACACAAAAAAATCACAGGGAAAACAAACAAACAAACAAAATAAACCCTACACCAAAAAAACAACAACCAAACAAAAATGCACACAATCCACTGTATCAAGCCAGTAAGTGAATAGCAACATCACATTTATATTCAGGAAGGCTCAGTGGTGGACAATTGTCCTCTTCATTTCTGTAGAAACCAAAATTAAAGACTCTCAGTAGGAAAGTCACAGCTATAATCCTCCTCTTCCCCATCTCCCTGAAGGTACTAATAGAAAATTTTCATCACAGCAGCCAACACACCATGATGTTGTGAATATTAAATCTAATTCAAATCGCCTACCCAACCTGCTTCCCATGATTTCCTCTTCTATACTCCCCCTTTTTTTTTCCCTTTAAAGGGAAAAGATTTGCTGTACAGCTGCCACAAGAGCACCAGAACTATGTCTAGTTTACTTACAATTATAAAATAATGTTAATCCCTGATGAAATTGCTAGGTGTTATTAATTATTGTATGGCTTTTCCATTAGAATTGTACATTTTTAGTTTAAATTGGCATGTGGCTTTCTGCAAGCCAGACACTTCTTAATTTAATCCTAAATATCTAGTAAGAATCAGTACTTAAAACTTCTACCTCGGAGCAAGTCTACAGCTTTCTATCAACAATGATTTTGCTTCAAAGGACATTGTGGTCAACAGTCTGTGGCCTGAATAGAGCAGCTTTTTCTTTTTTTTTTTTTCTTCTTCCCAAGCATGAAAAACCAAACCTCTTATGAAAATTTATATTCATTCCCAACCCTCCTCCCAAAAGAGCTAACCACTTATCAAACCACTGCATTAGATCTTCTGGCAGCTCTTTTAGTTGCAATCAGTGATAAGACTTACATTCAGATCTTAGAGGAAAAAAAAAAAACAAAACAGCTACACAGCACAACACACATACACACACCCCCCTTCATAGTTTCATTTTAATTCACAAAGACAGCTCTTTTGCACTCATCTGAAAGCATGTCATATGTCATCAGTAAAATAGGATTCAGCTTTTTTTGGAGAACCCTTTCAGGACAGATTTTCTGAACAAGAACCCCCTTAAAGAGAGAGATCCATCTGGGAAAACTGCTGGTTCAGAATTTAGCGTGCAGGCCAGAGAGCAAATCAGCTGGCACGATACCTCCCACGTTCCTTGTGTCAGGTAGTTCTTGAAATGTTACATCCATGCCACTGAAACTAAACAAGTGACACTCCTTCAAATTGGGAAACCTACGTAATGAGCAGCAGTAATCCAAGTAATCCATAATGAGCATAAGTAATCCAAGTAATCCAGAAGCATTCACCTAACACCAACTCACAGCCCCAGAAGGACAGAAGGGAGTTTCTCCACAAAAAGTTCACAAGGAGACTTTCAACAGAAAACACAGCTTTAAAAACAAACTAAAACAATCCCCACCAAAACATCTCTCTAAATGTATTAAGTTGTTTATTAGTCTGTCTATATAGATGTGAAAGATGTAAATTAAGAGTCGTGATTTGGGGGGTGGGGGAAAAGAAGAAAAAGAGGGAAAAAAAGACAAAAAACAACCACCCACAACACACCAAAAAAAATTGCCCTCAACATTTATCTTGCTACATTTAAAACAGTAGTTTCACATGGAGTAAAACAACCTTCTAAACTTTATCTACAAAACAAAGGTACACTTTTAAACTAATTAGTACAAAGGTCTTCAAGAAATCAACCTTTCATAATTACAGCTTTGCACATACTCCAGTTTACAACATGGACTTTGTAAAGATTTGAGACTTTTGTAGTGACGTGTTTCTGAGTACACAACAATATGAGGAAGTGTTGTAGCTGATACCCCTCTTCTCTGCAGACAATCACATATCAAAGGTGCATCATTGTTTAAAATGGCTCTGGTTCTTAAGGATGAAGATCTACTCCCTGTCCTGCCTTGACCTCAAGGGAGGGACACACTGTCCTTCAAAACATCCTGTCAGGAAAGCAGTAACAAGCGTGCAAATTTCAAGATTAGGATAATAAATACAGTGCTGCTAGCTACTTATTTTGGCTTCCAAAAAAGTTGTCTAAGAACATCGAGGCTTTTCTCACCAAGTCTTGTCTGCTTCAGAAATCATGGTCAACTTGTCTACTTTCTGCAGCTGCAGGGAACTAGGAACAACATACTTGTTAAGCTCTGGATGGGCTGGTCTTGTGTGAAACCTTTCATTTGTTACATCCATTCTGTTTTGAAGTTACATGTTTCCTGAAATTGGTTTATCAGAACAAAATATTTATTTACTCTTTCTTCTGGGACAGAGATTTGGAATTTATCAGAATATAGTCCAGATCTGCTCACTAAGGAAACTGTATCCATCTGTTTGGGAAAGATGGGATGTTTACTGCTTTTGTGGCTTTTTCTGTGTTTCTTCTTTTAACTACAGCACCAAACCTGTTAGGAGATGCCCATAACATAGGGAGAAATGTCAACTATTTTCATCAGGCTCATTTTCCCCGTTTCTTAGTACTGGCACCAAGTCCTTACAGAACAAGCTGGTGAGGTCAATAATAAACTGCATGGTTCCTAAATGAACTGGTAATATTTTACCAATTCCCCTCCGAAGTAAAATTACTGCTTTACAGGTCAAAACGTCTTAAGTACACAGCCAACAAACAGGTTCACCCAGACTGCTTGAATGACTACTTCAAATGTGGTTTTACTGTGTTTTTGTTATTAAACCTTTATATTTACTTACCATTTCTCCCCAATGAAGCACTGATCTCTGCATTTTTCTTGAAGCTTTTGCAAACGGAGAACATTTTTTCAATCTTTTTTTAGTAAAATGTCTACTGACAACTACATAAAGGCTTCATTCAGTGAGATATGGTTTAGTGCTAGAAACCCTTAAAAATGTTTACTGGAGACAGCTGGATGAGCTCGCTCTCGTATTTAGTTCAATTATCAAGTGTTGGCAATCAGTTCACATATCTAGTTATTTGCATTTGAAATTGAGATAGGAAAGAAAAAAAAAAACCAACTGTAGATGAGATCTCAAACAGTTAATTTTTTTTTCAGTTCAAGCTCTTAATAAATTAGATAAAATGCATTACGTCCGTTTTGAGCATCATATTAAAATAACAGCCAAGAATTTTTGAGGGACAGAATGTTATTTTATCAAATAGCAAAGAACTGTGCAAGCAACACACAGCAAAACCAAGTCAGAGAGTCAAATCTGAGTTTGTCCATATTAAATCCCAATTCAAACAGTGAAGCTACACTTACATACTCTACTTTTTACTCAATGACAAAGCAAATCACATAATCCAGACTTAATAAACCAGAGGTCAAGATTTACAGATTCCAGTTACATTCCTTGTGATATATACACACCCTTTCCTTGTAAGATTCAGATCTCTCTTTTTCAGGAGCTAAAAGTATTTCTAAATTCACAAATGCTATATTAAGTAGTGATAAAATAATTTAGTTTATGGAAAAGGTTCATAAACATTTTTTTAGAAAGCACAGCTATATCATGAGCTGCTACTTGGGCTTTGTACAAACTTGTAGCAAAATAAAAAAAATCACTTCTTCAAAGACTTGTTACAAAACTGATTTGCTTTTGCTGTATTTTTAGAGTTCAGTTTAAATTGCACTAAGCAAGATCTAAGTGCAGATGTTAGCTCTTAAGGTCCAAATTCAGATTGAGTAATGTTTATCAAAAAACCTTGTCTGAATTTGTATAATCTCCTGGACTGCTTACCTCCTTGAAATGCTATGGTTCACATATTACACTGTGCCACTGTAACCTCTATTTTAAATGAGAAACCATCCCTGTTAAAACACTTAACTGTATTACCACTTCAGAATCTTCAGCAAACCACACAGCAATCACTCTACCACTCATATCGAGGAGCTGACTGACTACCATCCCTTTAAAAAGAAAATCAACCTAATTTAATTCCTGCTTGGATCTATACATCTGGAACCAAGTACATACACAAGGAAGAACCACAGGGCTGCAACAGTGTAAATATTTTTCTTATCAATTCCCTGCCAAGAGCATCTCAAAATTCTAAGGTCAATTTTATAGACAATAAAAATAAAATAAAACTAAGGTCACACAGGCAGACAAGCTTCTAGAGTTTGGGTACCCATATTTGGATTGAGAGATATTCCAGGGCCAACATACAGTCATATTTTGGATCAAATTTTCCAGATTTTGTTTCCTATGAACTTCTGGGGTGGAGCTGGTGTCTCCTTGAATTGGCATAATGATTATCACAGATTTTATCATAAGAATTTCTGGCATGTACTTCAAATAACAATCCAGTAGACATCACACATTCCAGCTTGCATTATTAGGATTAAAAGAGGAACCTCTTTCCACTGACATATTCCTTCCAAAAAGGATTACCTAAGCAATTGCCAAACTGCAATTGATTGCAGTATGATGGTGTGTAGGCATTTAGGTGTATTTGTCAACAGAAAATGCTCCAAAGTTAAGTCTTCAGAAGTTTGGTTTATAAATAAGCTTGAGAATGTTCCTTAAAGGAAGATAAAAACCAGCACGTTGAAATCCATAAAGCCTATATGGAATAATATTTCTAGATTCAGTATTTCCAGGATCAGGAGAGAGGTTTATTTTTCTGTTGTCAAACCTCCAGCTAACCAGCCTGCCTTCTGCTTTCTCATACAAACCCATGATGCATGTGCAACTTCATTATTTAAATGAAAACATGTGGACATCTATCACTGATGCACTACTAAAATCCACTCTTAGCTGTGCCAAATCTGCCAAGACAAGTAAAAAGATAACTACAGAAGCACATGAAGGTGTTGTGTGTACAGATGAACACTGGCGTCAACAGTGGCACCATGTTAAAATTCTTCTTTGCATAATCATATTAATCAAGCAATTTTTTTTTTTTTTTTTTTTTTAAAGCTTAACTACATTGTTGAGTATCTCCATTCTGGAGACTAAGATTTAGGAGATTGTAATGGCTTTTTCTGTCACACATCACTGTTCATGAAAGAAAAAAGCAATAGAAGGATGTCACACTCCCAGACCATGATAACAATGTACTACAACGAACAAGCAAAAACAGCCTAATGTCCTGGTTTCAGTAAGAACAGAACTAATTCTGTTCAGTGATTTTGCTTTTCAGCTCATTTCTTAAAATTAACTGCCCTTTCTGAAGTCAGCAGCCTGTTTTCACAGGCAGTGTCTGCTGCCAGCAGTGATAACACCCCATGTTTAGAGTTACTACCAAGGATGGGTGTGCAGACCAAGGCCACTGCTGGGTCATGTGTACCACGTTGGGGGTGCAGAAAGTAAAAGGCTGCACCTGCAGGGAGGAGTGGCCAGGACAGGTGACCCTAAACTGACCATCCCATATATATCATATTCAGTATAAAGCTGAGGGATTGAGAAGGTCCCACTGGGCTTCTTCCTCACTTCTTCAGTGGCTGGCAACCTAAGGTGACTCTGTCCATTTTATCTTCGATCCCGACCTGTGTGTTCCTGAATCTGGTACCAGAATCCAGCTCCTGAACAGAGCTAGCATCTGCCACTGGGCCCAGTCTGGGACTTTCCTAGTGTCTGCTCCACAGCATCAGTGGTGATGGTGATGTAACTGCCATTTGGGGGGGGGGGGGGGAGGCGGGACTAAGTTCATGTATATTTGTATGTATTCCATTTTTATTAATATTATTCTCATTAAAGCTGTTCTAGTTTCCTTTTCTAATTGCTAAGTCTTTCTCCCTTATTCCCTTTCTCTTCCCCTTTGGTGAGGGAAGGGGGTTAACAGAGAGTATCTCTTATCGGTCTAGCAGGCTACCCTGACCCTAAACCGTAACACCTAAATTACAGAGATTCATATATCAGGCCTTTTAGCAGACAAGGACATAATTTGTAGCATATAGCTACTCCAAATTCTTCTCCTGAAGCTTGTGAACTAGTATGTGCTTCTAAGATCAGATGCAGCACTGATGCTTGCTTTTCACTCCTTCAAGAAGGTGTGGTCATATCAGAATTTTGCTTTGTAAGGTTTATGAAAACATTCCAGAATTCACACAAACCCTACTTACTAAGCAAGTCTGGGAGTGACAATCAATGCAGAGTGTTGTCTTCAAGTCCTTCTTTTGGTCTCCAATTTTGTGTATCAAATGCTTTATATGGCTACACACAAGATGCTTAACCCAAACAGTTCAATTAAAGCTGTTTTCATTTCCCATAAACAGAGACAAGGACTCTGTTCCTAGCACTCCTCTGAGCCTTCACACTCAAAGGCTTTGTCTCTTAACAATCCACTTTTTGCACAACCATTAACTCCAGCTAGAACATTTCTAAAGATGAGAACTGCAAACCAAGACTAAATGAACATCTGTTATCTTGAAAAAGTCATGCTTAAGCAGACAAGTGGCAACACTAGTTCTGAAGACTTAAAAGACAACTGGAGAAGATGTCACATTTTCATGAAGAACTAATTTCAGTGGCATGCAACTTGTAGCACCAGGGTTGACTGTACCAATAATAACAAATCATGGGTTCAGAAGCACAGGGCCAGGCAGCAGAGACCCTGTAAATTTTCAAGGGACATTACATAGGCTGTGAATAAAACCACTTTTGCATTTCCCACTTCATTGAACTCTGACATCCAGAAACATTTAAATAATGGTCCAGAGCTGTGAAAAATCCCCTCCTCAACGCTTCAAGCACCCTTAAAACAAATGCTTTTGTTTTGTTATCCAGCCTTCTCTAGGCCTTTGATAGCTCTCTCCAAAGAGTTTTGCATATTCTGAGTCTAATCACCATGCTTAACTGACAGTATGCTGCCCAAGCCAGAGCAGAAGCATTGTGCCAACAGCTGCCAATGGTATGAACAGGGAAGTATAGACATGACAGTGCTGGAATGCAGACACCCTCCTAGGAGATTTGCTTGCTGAACCTTTTAGAACACGAGATGCCTGACAGCCCATTTCTTCAGCCTGTTAAGGTCCCTTTGAAGAGCAGCACAACTGTCTGTTGTGCCATCCACTCCTCCCAATTTTGTATCATCTGCAAACTTGCTGAGGATGCACTCTGTCCCTTCATCCAGGTCATTATCAAAGATGTTACACAGCCCAGGCCCTACTATCAACCCCTAGAGTACACCACTAGTAACTGACCTCCAGCTGGACTTTGTGCCACTGCTCACAACCCTTTGAGGCCAACATTTCATCCAGTTTGCAGTCCACCTCACTGCCTACTTATCTAGCCTGTACGTCATCAGCTACATTCTCAATGAGAGTTTTTTAAGTGACAAAATTTCAAAAGCACTGTTAAAAGTCACACTATCAACTGCGCTTTCCTCACCCACCAACCTAGGCATTTCACCATAGAAGGTTCACAGGTTGGTCAAGCACAATTTCCCCTTTGTAAATCCATCATGTCTACTGCCAATCGCCTTCTCATCCTTCATGTGTTTGGAAATGACTTCACAGGAGAATTGGCTCCATCATCTATCCAGGGACCAAGGTGAGGCTGATCAGCCTGTAAACTCTCAGATCCTCCTGCCCTTCTTGGAGGCAAGAGTAACATTTGCTTTCTTACAGTCCTCAAGAATTGACTTCTGTTGTCACAGACTTTCAGAAATAACTGAGAGTGGCTTTGTTACAGTATCAGCTTCCTCAACACTCATTGGTGCACTCTGTCAGGTCCCAAGAACTACCTTATAGCAAACTGTTTAACTATTCCCTTTCTTGGTTCTTGTCTACTGAGGAATGTCTTCATTGCTCCAGACTTTTCCACTAGCCTCTGAGGGCTGGGACTCCAGAAGGTAAATCTTACCAATAAAGACCAAGGCAAAAAGACATCAAGTACCTCAGCTTTTTCCGTGTTTTCCCTAATCTTGAGATTTGCAGAAGCCCCTGTGCTGTTGCCCTTCACATGCCTGAACACTTACCTGAAAAATGAGGTCCAAAGCCACTCCCAGTCATATCTTTTCTACATTCCATTACTGTCATTCCTCCCACACACACAAGCAGGAGATGCAGTTCAGTTCAGATCAAAAAAAAGTACAAAACAAAGGAAAAGGCATTTCTTGAAAAACTTCTTACTGGGCGTATTCCAACTTAACCATTTCAATACAATACAAACAAATCAGGGAAACCTTAACCAACTGGTTAGAAAGAGCTCCAAATTGCATCTCTACCCTGCTTGCCCTTACACATGCTAATGATGGCTGAGTTTGCTCCTGCAGTCAAAAAAAATAAGAGAACCTGATTGACAGATGTGAGATGCACTGGAATGAATGTAATTAGGTAGTGAGACAGTTGTCTCCTGAACAACAGCACAACTTCCCTGTTTATAGTTCTGATAAAGGTGAATAGCTACTTTCAGGAAACTAAAATGATGCATCCCCATGGTTATGTATTCTGCTGCTTTAGAACATACAGCCCTTTCATCTTCTGTAACAACCCAGACCTTACAGCCTGCTCTGTGTTTCTAGGGCACTGCACTGTCATACATATGTCAAGAGGTGAAGAACAAATAACTGGCATTAAAGAAATCTGACTGTATGCAGCAAACGACTGAGCTACTAATAGGCACATAATGAAGCCCACTTTTCTGACACAGGATAATAAATGTTGCATTTGTACTTAGAGGATGCTAGGAGCAGTTCTGAGAATTAGCTATGATAAGCTGGTCCCAAACAAACAGCAGCAATGAAAGCTCCAGAGAAGCTTCGAATAGCTGATATTAACAGCTTAACATCTGTCAAGACAGCTGAATATGAGATCATCTTTACACTTATAAAATCCAATGTATTCCCAAACTTCAGCTTGACTCATAATAATAAATCTTGAGCCTCATAAGTGGGACAAATTTTGTAGAAATACAGATATGCTTTAGCTGTCCATCAGAATTCTCATCAATTAGCTGAGTTGTTTAAAGATGAAAAAACGTATCTGGATTTTCAGGAAGTGTCTGACAGAGGCTGATAAGAAATGTCATATATCAGAAACTAACTTTCAGGGTAACAAAAAGTGTCTATAAAACTCCACACCAGCAGCATCCTGCTCAAGTTCACAAGGGATCAGCATACACACAAGTGTGTGCACAGCTTTCACTTGTTAATACAACTTGAATGTTTCTTTCCTATCACTTCTCTTCCTCCTATACATAGGTATATATTGTGCCACACTCTTACTGTTCTCTCACAAAATCCTCTCCAGACAGAGGCATCTCTGCCACTGTGTGACATAAGGCAACTGTTAAAGACAGGAGTCTGAACAACTGCAGAAACAGCACACACAAGAGAAAAAAAAAAAAAAGAGAGAGAGAGAGAGAGAAAAACAACAGTACATCCTTAACCAGTTCTCTAAAAATCAGTGGTTCCCAAACCAATTTAACAGGTTTACAATAAGATGACTTTGAACAAAACTTTAATTAAGTCTAATCCAAAACAAACACCTATTTGGCTCAGTGCTCAAGGTAAAACTCCAGTGCATTTACAAGTATAATCAGTTCAGTGCAGTTCCCGCTCTTTCCAACATAGGTACTGCTATTTTTGTTTGACCCCAAACCACTCTAGAACTGAAGCAGACAGTATGCAACTGTTTCATCTACTTCTACTCATTTCCACAACCAGATCAACAAAAGTAGAATGGCAGATGAAGAAACACTGGGAGTGGTACCTTCAGAAAAAAAGTCAGTGAGAGTTTATTGTGTCTTTTGAAGTGTGGTGAATACAAAGATCTGCCTGAGCAAGTATTTTTGCTAGTGAAAATGCATAATACCTGTGGCAATCAATTTATTTTTTTTTTAACCCATCATAATCAAAACTCCGTGGAATAAGTGACAACACAAATGAGTAAAGAGGGAAAAAAAAAGTTTCTGTAAAAATTAGTATTGTTAGTTAAATTGTATTCATGTACTAGTTACCATTAACTTCCATGCAATCAAAAAGCAAAATTGCATTACTTCTCAATCTTAAAATCTAGGTATTAACATGAGACCCATGACATCTTAAGCCTCTCTAAAGGCCAGCACACCCAAAACTGTGTCCATATCAAAACAACTCTGTCTGAGTATTTGAAAGTGTGACTTTAAACACCACTACGGATCACAACACTCAGCATTTCTTATGTCTAAGGTGTCATCTGAGCAGGGAAAGCAAAGACAGCTTTGTACATCTATGAGTTCTTTCTGCAGAAATCAAAGGAAAAAGTATGATCAACTAACAAGAAGTGGTTTTATCAAAAGTTTTAAAAATAACGGTTTTTGTCCAGGAACTGGTATCATTCAGTAATTAGCAGATACATAGCTCTATTAGAATCACAGTATTTAGTTTCTTCGCAAAACCTACATTCAGAAAAAACTTCAGCAAAGCAAAGCAGAAAGTTCTTATTGGTGATCCACAGGTCCAATATGGTTCAGACAGCTCCAGCTGGTCCTTTGCTACTTTGACTTATAAAGAAATGGAATTTAGTTTACAAAAATGAGAAATTCATATTAAGTAGTATAAATTATCATTTCCATGCCATGGACCATTTCATAGTGTTATTTCTCTTTCCCAAATATAATTTCTGTGTTTATTACCAGATCTCACCCTATTTAAAGGCTGACTGCCAAAAATCATCAATAAAAACATAAAATTTGTTGTAAAGCACATCTGTTTATGCTACATGAGTCTGGTAGAAAAGAAAAAAAAAAAAGAAAAAGAAAAAAACAATCTAAGTACTTTTAGTATGGAGAATGTTTTTCCCGCTTCTTGTTTTTAATTACAGTATGCCCAAAATTCAAAACTGAACCCAATAGCTTCTTACTATATTTTATAGATTTCACTATATGTAAAGAGAGGACACATATCATAGAATCATTTTCATTGGAAGAGATCTTTAAGATCATCAAGTGCAACTGTTAACCCAGCACTGCCAGGTCACCACTAAACCATGTCCTTCAGCACCACATCTACACATCTAAATGCCTCCAGACGATGGTGACTCAACCACTTACCTGTGCAGCCTGTTCCAGAGCTGGACAACACTTTCTGTGAAGAAATTTTCCTAATGTCCTACCTAAAACTCCCCTGGTGCAACTCAAGGACATGTCATCTAGTCCTATCACTTGTTACTTGGGAGAACAGACGGACCCCCACCTTGCCACAATCTCCTTTCAAGTAGTTGTAGAGAGCAATAAGGTCTCTCCCAAGCCTCCTTTTCTCCAGGCTAAACAACCCCATTTCCCTCAGTCACTACTAATAACACTTGTGCTTTAGACCCTTCACCAGATTAATTGTCATTCTCTAGACACAACCCAGCACCTCAATGTCCTTCTTTTGGTGAGAGGCCCAAAACTGAAGCCAGTATTTGAGGTGTGGCCTCACCAGTACCAGGGGACAAAATTATTCTTAATCATGAGTTTTTCTCCAGGGCTAGAAATACCATAGGTCCGTCTTCAATGTGAAAGCCAGCAACAAGCTCATCACAGCTTTCCTGAGCACTAACTGGGACCACTAATATTGAGCTCTGCAAGGCCAAATTTCTCAAAGGACTTGCTAAAGGACATTATGTTTTTGGAAATATTGATATGATCAGGACAATGCTACAAAATATTACCATTTAAGTCCCCACCACTTGTCTGCATTAAATTGCACGTAAGTATACTGTGACATCTGTGCACAACCAATGAGAAACAACCAGCAGCAGATATTCATAAAGAGAATAAAACAAAATAAAAGGTCTTCAGGTGCTGAATAATGGAATTTTCTGCTGCTTTCCTGAAGCATATTGCTGGCTTCATTACAGTTTTACAGTTTGAAAGGTCAAGATCAATATAAGCAGCATGGGCAAATTTAAAACAATCCTCCCAAAATACTAGATTGCAACTGAAACAAAGAAACCAAAACACATATATTTTATATTATGCTGGTTACCACTGAACGAGAAAAACTGGTTTGCCCACGTGGACAAAAGAAAAGTATTACTCACACAACCAATGTTTCCCTAACTCGACTTCACTAAAACGAACATGCTCTTTAGTGTGTTTCTGAGAAAACCGAAATGACCATATGGACTAAAGTATTTCAAGAGGTCCAGTTTCCCTTCCTGAATAAGCAATGGACAGAAAATGGCAACAGCAGTTAACCAGCATATGCTAAGACAACGGATGAGATAGAAAAGCCATAATACCAGCATATCACGAAGTATCTGAACACTGCTGAAAGGTGTGATAGTTGAATATTTGAAAATCTTTGACTTCACCAATAGTTTTGAGAATAATGAGCTGTCAAGATGCAACATGTCACCAGTAAAGCTGAATCCCAGCTTCCTAAACATCTCTGAACTTTCATGATAATCTCCTAAAGAATATATTTAAATACTTCACCCCCCTTGTCTTTTCCTACATCACACCACCCCACCCCCCAGGTAACTGCCATCACATGCAAAGCTTTCTCTGGTAGTAACCAGATGACTTCCATTATCAAATTATTAGCTATTCTGCTTGTTCCAGAAATTCTGTAATGCTGGATATTAGTTGCAACTGTAAAGACATTACAGATGAGAAATTACAGTGACTAAGAGCACAGTGACAGCCAGAAAGCTTGCTTCAAGGAGTTATATGTAAACTATGGAAATAGAGATTTTTAATTTTATTTAATACAGCTTAAAAAAAAAAAAAAAACACAAAAAACACACACCTCATTTGCTCAGTTTGAAATTGTTTCTAAGATGCAATGCTACTGTGTACACACAGCTCCAGCACCTGCAGGATACTGTTCCAGAACATTTTTCTATCCTCCTGTAAGACTACAGCACCTTATTAACACTTCAGAAACTGCAACATTCAGGAAAGAACAGGCCACTTCTCCACATTCTATACAGAACATTTTCTGGTTTCTCCTAACAAGGATCAGACATACTTTCTGCTGTTTGTATTGCATAAAATTTGAAGAGGACATAAAAAGGAAAATTACTATTATTATTTATGCCTTATTTTTATATATCCTTGTCTATGAAAAGTCAATATTTTTTCCCCCTTCTCCATTTCTCTCTTCTCATCTAAGGAATATTATTCTTCAGCCTTAGATGTAAAACATCAAAATATCTTTAAAGTAAAATATTACTAGCTTTATAAAAAAATGTTTGCTTAAATATTAGTCCTAAATTACTTTAATATCCATTTAAAGAACATCATTTTTACAGAGTTTATTTCAATAAAATAAAGAAAGAAAGAGCAGCCTGAAGAGGCATCAAGATTTTTAATTCATCTCTGTCTATATATAAACAGAGGGAGTGGGGAAAAGTTACTCTGTTTTAGAAACAACCACACATAGAGCATTCCAAGGCTGTTCATAAAAGATCTGTGCCTGAAGCACATGGAGCCACCTTGCTAATGGGGTTTTGCATACAACAGACTTAAAAGTATCCTCCAAAGTATCAGCTCATGGCACATAACTATTTTCACTTACATTACATGGAGCACCCAATAGGTTTGACTATGAAAATATAAGTTCTTACCATACTAAACCAAATTATAGGTTCTGCTGTTCTTCCACGCAAACTTATCCAACAGATACTAAGATTTCTGAATAAAACCACAGACCAAGCTCATATTTGCTAAAAATAAGAGCATGAAAGTATTTTGCATCATCCTATCATACACTTCTTGTGTTGATATAGCAAGTGTTTTTTTCTTGTATTTTTTGTCACTGCCATTTTTCATAACAGCCTTCTCAACAGAGAAAAGATGATACACAAACACACATGGAGCAGGCACAATTAACTTACACAGTAGACGTTTCTCAGCTCTGCCAAGTATTAGTTACAAAAGTCTGGGCAGCTAATTTCCTACTGCCTGATTCTGCAGTTTAACTACATTTGGATTTATTTAAATAAGAAAACAGAGCTTTTTAATTCTGCCTATTTCGGTAGTCTGAATTTATGGGAACGATTTAGCTTTACGTCAAATCCAAACTCAAGTTACAGTTTCAGAGGTCTTTATTCGTACTGCATTTCTCTCTTCAAAAAGCAGATGGAGAAAGACAAAAGCTCTTGAGTGGGAGGAAACAAAAAGGGAGGAATGTACCAGCTTGCCAAAAATGTGCCACAGCCTTTACAATACAATGTTAATAACTCTGCCTAATGCAAATGCAATAAAGGTCAGCATTTTATGTCCAGAGTCAATCCCTTTTCCTATTACTGGACAAAACTACTGCAGACTTTTTTCTTTTTTTTTTTTTTTTTAATGGAATGACTCATTTTACTATTCCTTTAAATTGAAGGGTGCCATCTGAGGTTTCTAACAACATCTTTCATAAACTGCTTTCAGATGTATGGAACAAAATAATATTTTAAAGACTCTGGTTTGCTGTTTCTGGCTTTATTTCCAAAAGTTTGGACAGCATTTTGCACTAGAAAAGCATTGAAGTACAATAGGTTTTTCAACTTCTTTGGAAAAATGAGCATAATGCAAAACTAAACTCCATCTTCCCAAGAGCCACTTTAATAGAAGTTCATATAAACAACTTAAAATAGACTAATTTGAAGCATATCCTATGCACAGTTTGGAGGGAATATAAATCAACTCCTATCTGGTAGAGAGGAAAGGACAAGTTTTGACTTGCACAATTCAGCCATAACCACACTGTAGAAATATTTGATTTTATATCCTGTTTTTTTTCTACTGTAACTCCTATGATGTTCAGAAAATAAAATCCTTTTAGAAGGAAAAATCCACAGATTTTAATGTTGACTTCAGGTCTTAGGAGCTCTCGCAACGGCCATACTACATACTCGGCAAATAAAGCAGTGCTTCTAGGCTCATTTGTAATGCATGGTTTCTTACACTACTAATTTGAGAATTAATCAGATCATATAGTAAAACAGCAACAAAATCCTTCTTTTCCCCCTCGTCAGAAGTCTCCAGACTTCCATAATAACAATATTTAACAAATAAAGAATGAAGTGCAATCTCGCTGCTTCTCTCTTAAGCTCCAAGCTTCTGTCACAAAAATCACCATAATCAAACAAACCTCTGTTATCATGATTTCACAGAGTTAAAGGCACATAAATCCCACAAAATTTAGCTGCATAATCTTAAATTCAAGTGGGTTAAATTTGTGCCTTTGCAATCAATTAATTGGATTAACAGGTAAATAGGAGCCCAGCAGAGAAAGGAAATGAAGGTGCTTCCAGTTGTGTCCAGCAGAAATTAACACTAGGCTTAATACTGCTTGTATTGCATTTATGCCTGGGAAGAATAATATTTAACAGTAAAATCTGCCAAAATCAGAGATAACAATGAAGGACTAGTTATGATGAGATATTCCTTCTCACAGTGAATTTATTTTGATACAGGTTACAACAAGTCAAAACGTAAGATCAGGTATACACAAAAAGAAATACAAACTAAATTTCTATCATAACTTTCCATTCTGTCTTGGATTCTGGCTATGCCAGTAAGAAAGTGAGGGCCAGGTGAATACCTGACACTGCAAGCGACAGAAGATATGACCTTAGAATGTTCAGGCAGGGGAAGTGCCATTGGCAGTCCACTCACCATGTCTCCTCCATGTTTCTCACTGAAGTACTGCCTGCAGTTCAGGTGCCCACATTATAAAAGAAGCTTTGTAATATCAGGTCCTCAACCCACTCCCACACATACATGTAAACTGAGTTCTTATATTCAGCTTAATTGCCTTCAGAAATATGTAACAGAAAATTAAGCAACAACAAGATCATAATCTAAATGACAAAGACTTCAGACTTCTTTTAATCTTTTTCTTTTTTCCTGCTAGATCAAGTCACTGGCATTTGATACTAGACTAGTATTTGTAGCTCACTTTTAGCCACTGGAATAATTTGCCAAGGCATACGTGGAGAATCCAGCATTTGAAGTTTAAAAAAAAGTTCAAACAAAACATGGCTTTTCTGCTTTAGGTCTACTTTGTGTAAGCTTTTACCACAGACAGTCATCAAAAGAAACTGCATTTCACCTAATTTGTAATTATAAAATAGCTTGACCTAGTAAAAGATTTGCAATTAGACTACATTGGTTTAGTTCAAAATGGTGTCCCTAGGAAAGAAAACAAAATGCAGAAAACAGAGACTCAACATAAGCCTTAGGTAACCATTGAGAATTTAAATGTGGAGAGAGGAGTGTATGTCTGCATGACAGAGATGAGACTGGTTGCATTTTAAAGCTGCCACTATTCTCCAAAAAAAAAAAAAACAAAAAAAAAAAAAAAAAAAAAAAAAAAAAAAAAAAAAAAAAAAAAAAAAAAAAAAAAAAAA